>WBNH01009465.1:28588-91270 GCA_013401255.1 Urocolius indicus | reverse complement strand
GGTGCCCCCATTCACCCCCATCCTCCTTAGGATGGCGGAGGCCCCAGAGAAATGGGAGAAAAAGGACAACCAAAGTTGTTCTGGATTGAGACAAGGGCAGGGAGGGCTCACTGCCAATTACAGTTCTGGGCAAAACAGACTCCAGTACTTGACTTAGAGAGGAAAGTAGGAAAGTTTATTCTACTGCCTACAAGAAACAGAACAAAAAGCAAAAAGAGAGTAGGATGAGTAAGAAAGTTACAACCAACACTTCAAGATCTCCCTCCCCCATTCCTCCTTTCTTCCTGGGCCCAGCTCACTGCTCCTCATATCTCTAAGTCCTCCCCCCTCAATGGCTCCGGGGATAGGGAATGGGAGATATAGTCAGTCTCTCACAGATGGGCTCTGCTGCTTCTCTCTTCTCAGATGAAGATGACTCCTGGCATTCTTCCCCTATTCCATTACAGGGTCCCTCCCATGGGACATAGCCCTTAGCAAATTTCTGTGTTGTGGGTTCTTCCCAGTAGCTATGGGAAGGAAGAAACAGGAAGAACCCTCCTCTTCCAGCTTCTTCTTAAAAAGTGATTGTGGAGGCATCTAATTGGCTCAGCCCCAGCAGTGGGTCTGGCTCAGAGCTGGGGAGAGTTTTGAGCAACTTCTTATAGAAGCCATCTTTACAGAAATGGCTGTCATGTCAAACCATGACACAAACAAAAACTGAACTGAAAAAAAACCCAATTAAAGTAGTGCTATGGAATTTGTTGTTCTTTGCTATTGTCCTTGTGACCTAGTTTTTATATTTCAGCATTATTCTTTGTTTACCCAAGTAATGCAGGAAAAGGAACTCTGGGAAATCATCACGGATTCTACTGACACGCTATTTGTATGTGCCTAGAGATGAGAAATTCAACAAGAGGTGTAACTTATAAAATTGTAACTTGTAAAAAAAGTAGAATCTGATGTGAGATGTAAATATACTATTTTTAGTTTTGGGGTTTTTTTTACCCTTATATCCATTATCAGAGGCTAGTCTACCATGGAGTCTTCCTTATTTTTGCAGCTCTCTTGCCTTAAATTGCTGGGCAAAGCATGCAGTATACTGTGAGAACTGTCATGATAAGAGTCCAAAGCAGCTTTATGAATGCACTTTCTCGTCAATGGAAGATGATAGTGAGACAGTTGTACTTTTCTTCTTGATACAAGGGATTACTATTCCAGTTCTAGTTAGAATGACATCTTCATTTATTAGGGTAAAGCTTGATCCCACTGCAATGCAAATGTCAAAGCCTGAAGGAGAACTGGAAGGAAAGTAATTCTCACCTGAAGAGGCTACCCAGTCTTGGGATTTAGGTGAACTGCTTTTAACTGTGCTTCTGTCTGTCAGAAGGGAGACTAGAGACAAAAAAAAATATTGGAAAGCTTATGAAGTATTTTTTTCACTTACTGACAGAATGAAAAAGAAAAGGGTGGGGGAGCAGCAGTCTTTCTCAGGGAGAAATCCAAAGAATCTCTGCTTTCAGGTCATCCCTGATCTTTACGTACTGTACTTGTTATATTCCCTGTGTACAGGTGTGTGCTCTCTGAAGAAGCTATATGGAAATCTCTTGAATACTAAGAATCCTGAAGTAACGTGTTTTGAGGTTTTGCGTGCTTCTGACTCTTTCAGAAAAAGTGAAATGCTGTGTTGTGCCTAAGCAAAGCTAAGTAGGACTAGAAGAAATACCAGGATAGCACACAATACTTTTCTCATTGTTGCCCAGCACTTAAAAATTTTAGCTCTGAGTGTCATTAAATCTTTAGGATAGTGATTAAATACCACCCCATATAATCCATTCTTTTGCAGATGTATTTACTCCTTGCTGCACCCTGGTTTAGATGTCCAGATTTCATATTAAGTATAACTATCAGCTAGATCTCGTAAGAAAGAGAGTTCTTGGCACATCATCACCATTTCTTCATCACCTTACTGTACCTAAACACAAAGGATAATAAAAGTAATCCCTTTGCTCATTTGAATAAAAAACATGTTGCTTAATTTCTGCTGATTGAGTCTGCTTGCAGAACTTATCAAACCATCAAATATGGTATTTTTAAAGTTAGTATAAATCACATGTTGTATTATAACAATTGATCAGTTTGTTTCAAACTCCAAAACCACAATGCTCCCAACTCCCCACATCAAATTCAAATACTTGCCATCTGCGATGCCATCACCTTTGTGATTAGATTTCTCAGATTCTGTGAAGCAATCCTCCATGCACATCAAAATACAATCATATATTATATACAGCAGTTGCTGTATAGGCAAACGGCAAATAGAAGGAACAACTACAAGCAACTTTTCCCAGTGCCTGAAGTACGCTTCACTTACTGTGTGTGGAAATAAATATTTCTGTGTGTTTTCATATATATATAAAATGTATAGAGTAGAAACTTAGTTCCCAGCTTCAAAAATCTTTGTTTTCTCACCTGTGAGGAGTAGCTGTAGTTTGACATCTCTGCTGCTAGCATGTTCTGTGATGTGGTTGAGCTCTGTCTGGTGTGAAGGTTTGGACGCTGCCTGAGCACTGTCTTCCGTGTTTAGAGTGCTGTGTGAATTTGTGCTTGCTACAGTTCGTTTCTGTTCTGATTTTGCACATTAATAGGAGATATGCTACAAGATGTCCTTTATAGTGTTCATGTTGCTCCTTTTCCTGCATTGAATTTTCAAAAGCTATGCATCTAGGCACTTCAGCCACCATTACATAATTAGCATTGGAGCCCCTTAGATGCCATGCATGTGAATAGTTGGGAGTCAGACAGTGAGCTGCTTTAAAACTCCTGAAGCAAGAGGCAAGTGACCCAGAAGTGATTTTCACCAGCTTATATCAATCAAGTTGCAGCTCTGTGGTTTCTTTCTGCACTTCTGTTGTTCTTATGCTGAATTATAAGGTGGTTTTTCCTTTATTGTCATTCAGGTTCTTCAGCTTTTGATTTGATTTAATGACCCATCAGCTTCCTTCCAAAACTACACAAGAGTCCCAGTGGAGTGCCACGTACAGACATGTTAAATCCATTTTTCATTTACCTCTTATCATGCATATTCATAAGTGTGATAAAATTGGTGTTATCATCATGTATTAATGTCACTTCTGTTTTTCCACTACATTCCTTTTTCTTAATTTTGTTCCTGTTGCAGCCTCCAGCTGGTTCTACCAGGGATTGCATCATGTGAAGAATGAAAGAAAAAGAAATACAGTTTTTCTCTGAAATATTAAACATCTGCACTAAGAATTTCTCTCTTCACAGAAATGTTAACAGTTTTATTATAATCTAAAATGATTTAAAAGTAGTCCTTGGTAGTTTTGTCATGGGATTGCTGAACACTTACTTGTCTATGTAATGGTCCCATCCACATCTCCATAGCTGTTGCATCCCTTAGCACCATAGACAGGTAACTATAACAATAGTAGCCACTTATTCATAGGTGTTGTGAAAGATGCTTGAAAATTAAAGTGGGAGTAACACAATAAAGATGAAACAATCATATCCAGGTTTGGCAACACTGATGCGGTTTTGTAAGTTCAGTCTCAAATTAGTTATTTAAAGAATTTAAGTGCCTTTGGGATTCTAGTTCTTCTTTTGTATAGTGAGCAAATTATTTGTCAGGTAGCTTTTGATAGGAGCTTTTCTCTTATTAGTGTCAAATGAATTCCTTGTGTCTTTTTGTAGTCTTTTTAGAAAGTTCCAGGGACCAGGAGAGTGCTCTGGGGTTGAGATTGACTTCTTTACTGCTGCCTTTGCCTGGGGAGAAGCTCTCTAGGAGAAGCCTAATCTTGTAAAAAGAATTCCCAGTTGATTGAGGCCCTTGTTCCCTCCCTGTTCCTCCAGTAATTAAATTTGAAACTTCACAGCATCCAAGAAGATACAGAATGTAGTGTCCTTGAACTGGGTACCAATTTGTTATTGTGACTTGAGTTCATAGATCTTACACTTGTTAAGGATATTCATCATACCAAATCAAAAGAATTTATGGAATAACAAACAGTAAATGGTACCATAGAGTAAAGGCAAAATTCTCTTGCTGCATCATCTGGAGAGCAGAGAGATGAAAGCTGTTGCTGTGACCAACACAGACACCTATGTTCTTGCTGCATTTAAATAACTATATCTATATTTAGTATAAAACAGCTTAGTTAATATGAAACCCTACCTTGAAAACATTTTCTACTCGGTCAGGTAGCAGAACCAACCATACAGAATTGTGGACTGTGTGAATTACTGTCCGGGCTCAAGTTCAAGGACCTAAAGCTTGAATCAGACAGGAGCATGAATGCTGTTCATCTGGAAATATAGCTGCTGCTGCTGGGGCTGTTAACATCACCAGGTAACAATTTTGGGTGTCTTCTAGATTTGAGACACCACGAAATAACAGCAAAGTGTTAATTAACTATTTTATTAATGAACAATAGAAGAGAAGGGATATTTTGAGTGAAAATGAACTGCTCGAAGAGACCTTAGGGTAGCTGAGGAGTTACTCTTGTGCACTGCGAGACTACATAGGCCCAAGGCTTTACAGATTCTGAAGATAAGAGAAAACTTGTGATTCCCAGACTGTAACTATGGAGAAGTCCTTTTGCTACCACACTGTTACATCCTTGAAGGATGACCCACAAAATGCCTGTGTTATTTGAGAGGCAGAAAAAGTCAATTGTGTTGCCTGTGGAGTAGGCCTGTGAAATGTGTTGGAGACCTGAGGGAGAAAGGGTTTTGTTGTGGGGACGTGAATTTGCTGCTGCTTCTCACTTTTTTTTTTTTTTCTGTTTTCTTTTTTTTTGTTTTTCCCTCAGTCCAATTTTTATTTATCTCTTCCTGCCAGTGCCCTGCCCCTTGCCTCTAGCTATTCCCCTGTGTTGAAGTTACCACTGGCAACTCTCTTTGCACTCCTCCATCCCTGTTTCTTCCCAATTTTTTCTTGTCTTCTGGTTCCCAAGACTGAGTAAAATTTGGGAACTAGTTGTGCTCCAGGTGAGGCTAGGGCAGTCTTTTTCTTTTGAATCGTCCTTTGTATTTTATATGTATTTTTAAGGCACCTAAGAATCACTGTAGATTTCTGTTCAGCTGGTTGTTCAACAAAACATACTGTGTTCACATGAGCACAGCAGTAAGCCAAATAATACACTTTGCTACTTGATTTTCTGTACTTGTGTGTATGCTCTGTAGCATGTGCTATCTAGAAATGTCATCATCATTAATTTTGTGTTTTCTCCACTGCTTTGGCAGAGCTGAGGACAGGCAAAGAGGTAGGGAAAGGTGGGAAACTGATTCCCTCGAACAAAGTGTGTGTCTTTATCTTCCTTTATAGCTGCATATCAATGCCTGTCACGGTTTTTAATCCATTTATTACATTCTTGCAGTGCTTTTGTCTTCTAATCAAGATAGCCTGAGGTGCCAAGTAACCAAGTCTGAGATTCCTACTGAAAAACTGCACCATGATTTGTTTTGACAAGATCTATTTACCATGAAGTCGTGACCAGTGATGCTAATTTTACTATCATTTTCATTTCATTATTAGATGAGTCCTTATTAGCTTTTCTAGCATGTGGGTTTTCTTTTTACTAAGAATCCTCTGACAGGTCTAAAATGCCATGGCTTTCAGGTTCTGGCATTTTTTTTTTTTTTTCTCTTATCCCTGGGAGTATTTCCACACACAATTGTCATATGCAACAAATCTTGACCAAATCAATAAAGCACACTTGCTCAAAACCGAAGATTGCTTAGGCATAAATGGACTTGAGGTCATTATAATATTTTTTTTTAAGTGCTTTAGAGTACTTTGAACTCAAATCATAGTTTTTAAAGAGTATTTCAGCACTTCTCTTGCCTTGTGCATTTGAGTATTTTTTTTTCTGCAATAATACTGACCGACACGTTTGAGTAGTGAGGCTCCGCTTGTAAAGATTATAAGTGCTGGTATTTTGTAAACCAAATTATTTGAAAAGGCTTGTTCAGCACCTTCACTAGAGGAAAAGTTCCCCCTACTTGACTTAAAGTGAAACTTTGATTACGTGGCATAATGAAGCCTTTTTGTTTAGCCCCAATACTCTCTGCTCATGCTTGACATAGGCATTAGCATAAAACTAGTGTTACCACTAGATGGATCTGTTTCTTTAATAAGCTATTGACTACCACTTGTTAAAGAAAAATCCTTTCAGACTTCTCTGGGCAATATAGATATATGTTACTTGACTGGGCAATATAAGTACATGTTACCTGACTGCACTTTGGCTACAGTTACTTGTAGGAAAGGGCATTACAAAATGATGCTTTTTGATCTGGCAGCCCAGATTTTGCTATTATGCTGCTTTCCATGCATGGAACTAGTAAGAGCTCCAGTATTCTTGAGGCCGGCGGGGGGGAACAACTAAGCTTTGGTTTGGGGGATTTTGTGTGGTGTGTTGGTTTTTTATTTGTTTGTTTTCTTTTTTAGTTGAGGGATCAGCACTAATAACATCTCAACTTCTTATATGTACATCTAATACTTCGACCTGTGATAACTGGAAACGTCTAGCTTCAGTACATTTATTACATGTGGTCATGGGTTGGTTTCATTTAAGAAAAGAATAATTTGCAGCCTTACAAATGTTGAGGGCACATGAACATCAGCTTTGTTTTACTAAAAACATCTGAAACAGAATCTCAAGGGCATTACTAAAGTGTTTGCAACAAAGCAAGCCTTAAGTACAAGAGATAAAGGATGTTTTTCAAAGCAGATTATCACTTTCAAGATGCAACAGTTGCCATTTCTTCCAAATTTTCATACACTAAGGTAAGAAAATTAAATTTATGTTTGATACTTTGTTCTGTCTCCTTATGTCAGGAGAATTAAACCAAGAAATTGTTCCAGTCCAAAGCTGACTAATTCTGGCAGAGACAAAGGAAAGGGACTTCTCTAGAAAAAAGGAAACATATGACTTAGTTTGATGCTGTTTGATGTGTGGTGGAGGTTGGTTAGGAGGTGTATCTCCCAACCAATACTGCTACAATTCCATAAAACCAAAGAATTGTAAACCTTCATAGACAACTCTTAATCTGCAAGAGCAGAATAAATGTCACAGACCTCCAAAAGTTTTCTAAAAACTTTCTTCCTACATAATGTCCACAAGAGAACTGTTAGATCTCTGTGCATACTGTTTCTTTCAATCCATTACATTCCACACAGTTTTAATTTTATTTATTGAATTATTATTTGATTTAACTGCCTCTTCAAAATTATTTTGTAATTCCTGATCTTGAAAGAGAATCCTCTGCTCTCCCCAGCAGTTTACCTGCTTAGAACTCAAGCCAGCCTGCCTACAGCCAGTTCTAAATGTAGTTGTTTTATGATATCCATATTGCACCATCACAATGTCCAGTATTTGCAGTTTTGATCAACTGCACCTAGACATTTACCAGTGTGTCATTAAGAGTCAATTCATTTCTCTAATGCTTATTTGCTGCAGCAGTTATACAATACACAAGGGGCAGCTGTACCTCAGATTATGGTGATTTTTCCTCCTTGGTCTGCATGTCTTCCAGCCAGTGCCTGAGACAGCTCTCTCTCTCTAAATGTCATACTGCAAGATTTTATTTACATTTATTGGAATGCTTTGTTTCCTGTTTGCTTCTGTATATACAACAGCAACTGTCTATTTCTTCGAGTAGTTTTAATTAATGTGGATACGTTTTAAGAAGCATGTTTCACATCTGCAGTCACAAATAATCATAACTTTTTTGTATCTGCTGTGATTGTTTTTAACATATACTTGGACTTAGCAGTTTGCAGGTGTAGACAGAACTCACGGGTCTGATTTTTTAGAAGATAAAAGTCAAACAGCTTCTTGTGGCATTTAAATCAGTACAATAAAGTGGAAAATATACAAAGAGTAGATGTCAGTATATTATGTACTGTCAACTGACCCTCAGTTCCCAGTATCTTGATTAAGTAAATCACAGAATGGTAGAGGTTGGAAGGGACCTTTTGAGATCTTCTAGTCCAGCCTCCTGCTGAAGTAGGTCCACCTAGATCAGGTCACACAGGCACATGTCCAGGCTGGTTTTGGGAACCTCCAGAGAAGGAGACTCCACACCCTCCCTGGGTAGCTCGTGCCAGTGCTCCCTCACCCTCACAGTAAGGTGGTTTTCGCTTAAGTGGAACTTCTTGTGTTCTAGCTTATGTCTATTAGCTGTAGTCCTATCACTGGACACTAGAGAAAAAAGCCTTATCCCCTTGACATCCACCTTTCAAATACTTGTAAGTATTAATGAGATCCCCTCTCAGTCTCCTCTTCTGAACAGCCCCAGTTCCTTCAGCCTTTCCTCATAAGGAAGATGCTCCAGTGCCCTGATCATCTTGGTGGCCCTGTCTGGACTCTCTCCAGCAGTTCCCTGTCTCTCTTGAGCTGAGGAGCCCAGAACTGGACACAGGACTCCAGATGAGGCCTCAGCAGGGCAGAGTAGAGGGGGAGCAGAACCTCTCTTAACCTACTAACCACACTTTTCTTGATGCATCCCAGGATGCCATTGGCCTTCTTGGCCACGAGGGCACATTGCTGGGTCATGGTTAGTTTATTATCAGCCAAGACTCCCAGGTCTCTCTCCACAGAGCTACCCTCCATCAGGTCACCCCCAGCCTGTACTGGTGCATGGCGTTGTTCCTCCTGAGTTGCAGGACTCTGCACTTGTATTTGTTGAACCTCATGAGGTTCCTCTCTGCCCAACTCAAGCAGGTTGAGATCCCACTGGATGGCAGCACAGCCTCTGGGGAATCAGCCAGTCCTCCCAGTTTGGTGTCATCAGCCAACTTGCTGAGGGTCACTCTGTCCCCTCACGCAGGCTGTTGATGAAGATGTTGAACAAATCTGGCCCCAGAATTGACCCCTTAGGAACCCCACTGGCCACAGGCTTCCAAATTGACTCAGCTCTGTTTATCACCATTCTCTGGGTTGTGTCATTCAGCCAGTGCTCGATCTACCTCCCCATCCATTCATCCAACCCACACTGTGTGAGCTTTTCAATGAGGATGTAATGGGAGCATGGGATGTAATGGCACCCAGGATGAGGTGCCATATCAAAAGATGCCAAGGACAGAGGTGTGGCTTATCAGCCTGTAGTTTCCTGGGTTGTCTTTGCCTTTTTTGAAGACCGGACTAATGCTAGTTAATATGGAAGTTGTACATGTGTGTCTAACCTGACAGTTATGTGCTGGGAAAAAGTACAGTTGCAAATCACAGACCTTTCATATGCATTAACTATTCTTGGAATTTTATGTTGTCAATTAGATTAAAAGAATGAATTCTTCAGTTTTCAGACAAGTCAAGGTATTACGGTTCAAGTTACTGCCATCTTTTATTGTTGTTTTGAAAAGAACTACTCTATCACAGCTGTGATGCTGCAGAAGGGCTGACAAATTTGACTTTTGCTAGGAAATCAGTTCAAATCAGTAAGAGCACAGGCACATTCATTGCCTGTATTCATCTTGCGGTTTCCTTGGTCCAATTATGTAAACTTAATTGTTTAGGACTATGCAGGTATGTAAGCTTGGTTTGTTTTACATGGTAGTCTGCAGGTGTTTTTTAGCTAGCTATGCTGCCTATGGCAATATTGTGTGGTATCAGATCCTAGGGCAAATTGCCAAAGCCTCTCTGGAGTGCGTAAGCTGTATGCATCTGTATACACTCTGTACAGTGTTCTTACTTGTAAATATTAAAATAGATTTCATAAGGGTTCCGATTTCAATCTTCCTAATGGTACCTAATTGGTAATTTGTGTTTGAGAGGGGGATTTTGGTCAGGATTTATTAGCTGAAATTAATGTTTTATTGTTGAAGCTTTGTGTTAAAATTGTGCAGACGCTGTAGTTATTGATATCTGAAATTGCCTCAATCCATTAACAGTAATGACTAAAATCATAAAATATAGCAGTATAATGATACCTAATTGCAACAAGCCTGATTATGATCTTTTATTTACAGGTAGGCATAAGTGAATTGTAGTACAATAATTCAGATAATACATGTTATTTTGGGGTTTGACAATATTTTCTGTCTTTAAAAAAAGGATTAATTTTGAGCAACACATCTGTAGGTGTTTAAGTGCAGGACATTCCCTGCACTGGTATACTTTGTATTCCTTAACATATGCGTAGGCATTGCCTAGATGAGGCTACACAGAGTTGTTTTTGTTCAGTTTGTCTGACTAGCTACGGCATTTGCAAGTTGTTTGAAATGTGGGAAAGTGCTTGGTTTACTCTCCATTAAGCTATTTAAACTAGATGAATGTCTTCACTTTGTGTTTAAGTGTTAAAGCTGTAATTTTATTTACTTCTACAGCATACAACTACATGTGGTTTCAGGGTGACAGATAACAGGCAAGGAGCCTGTTTTATGATTTAATGCCTATTAAATGACATGTATGGAAACTCCCTTGCTGACATACAGCAGAGCTGTTGTTTAAATTGTAGGCATAGATAGTGCTTTAGCAAAATGCAGGTTATTGTTTGGACTGCAAACTGATTCAAGTTTTCCTCTATTCTGTCAGGGATTTTACATAAAGCAAAAGCCAGAGGTTTCTTCTAAACAACTATGCACTGGTTAGAGTTGTGTGTAACTGCTAATTTTCACTGCACAAGTGGTGTGTAAGAATAATAATTTTCTTTCAGCAAAAACTGCTTTTAGTTTCAAAAAACTTCAGTGCTTTAGCAGAAAATACTGGTCTTTCTCTAGCTATATAGTTTGCTTCCATGTAGTCATTCAGCTATTAGCTGAAGATAAGATTCCTAATAGGCTATTTCTCGTGATGCCCATCTCCTCTTGTGTGTATTTTTGTTCATTGGTGATAAAGTAGACTATGCCACACTGAATTTGTGTCTCTCTTCATATAATTAGATTTTGTGCTGACAGTTTTCTCCAGGGAGAAACATACAATAATTTCAGTTGGAAAAGACCTCTATGTCCAATCATTAAGTTAGCACTGCCACAGCCACCACTAAGCCATGTCCTTCTGCACCATATCTACACACCTTATGAATACCTCCAGGGATGGGGACTCCACTCTGCCCTTGGCAGCTCATTCTAATGCTTGCCAGCTGAAAGAAATTTTTCCTAAAATCTCATCCAAACCTCTCCTGGTGCAACTCGAGGACATTTTCTCTTTTCTTTTTGTTTGTTCCTTGGGAATAGGGACCAATCCCTACCATGCCACAGCCTCCTTTTAGGGAGCTGCAGAGAGGAAGAAAGTCTCCTTTCAGCTTCCTCTTCAGGCTTAACACTCTCATTTTCTTCAGCCTCTTCTCATTGGACTTGTACTCCAGATCCTTCAGTAGCTCTGTTGCCCGTCTCTGGACGCACACATTACATGGGGGTTTTGGGGCCTAAGTGCAGTATCTGGCACTTGGCCTTGTTGAACCTTATAAAGTTGTCCTTGGCCCATTTTTCCAGCCTGTCCAGATCCCTCTGAAGAGACTTTCTGCTCTCAAGAAGATCAAAACTCTTACCCAACATTGTGTCATCTCCAGTTGTTATTGAGGGTGCACTCAATCTCCTCATTCAGATTGTTGATAAAGGCATTAAATAGAACAGGCCCCATTACTGAGTGCAGGGGAACACCACTGGTGACTGGCTGCCAACTGGATTTAACTTCATTCACTACCACTCTCTGGGCCTGGCCATCCAGACAGTTTTTTACCCATCAGTCGATGCTATGGGCAGCTGGTTTTTCCAGGGCAATGCTATGGGAAACGATGCCAAATCAGATAGCCTTGTGTTCACAGCTTTCTGTCATCCAAGAAGTGGGATCACCTTGTCATTGTTAAGAATTAAGGTTAATCGAGGAAGACTTGGCTTTCATAAAACCATGCTGTGTCAGCTTGAGCCCTTGGTTATGCTGTATGTGCCTCATGATGGCACTCAGGATGATCTGCTCAATAATATTCCCTAGCACCAAGGTCAGTCTGACAGGCCTGTAGTTCCCAGGATCCTCCTTCTGGCCCTTCTTGCAGATGAATGTTACATTTGCCAGTTTTTAGTCTGCTGGGACCTGCCCAGTTAGCCAGGTCTGCTGGTGGATGATTGTCCTGGTTTCAGCTGAGATAGAGTTAATTTTCTTCCTAGTAGCTGCTACAGGACTGTATTTTGGGTTAAGACTGAAGAGAATGTTGATAACAGAGAGATGTTTGGTTGTTGCTGGGCACTATTTGCATAACAACAAGGCTGTTTCTGCTTCTCACCCTGCCTGCCAGTGAGTGGACTTGTGAGGGGTCAGGAGAGGCCAATGTGTGTGTAAGATGCTAAGAGAGAGAATGGTCAGAGCAGCTGACCCAAACTAGCCAAAGGGCTATTCCATACCATTGGACATCATGCCCAGTGCATAAACTGGGCTGGCCAGGAGGGAGCAGATCACTACTTGGGCATCAGTTAGCGGGTGGTGGGCAATTGTATTGGACATCACTTGTTTCTAGGTTTTATGGTTTTACCTCTTGGGTTTTGTTTTCCTTAATTACTACTATATTTCATTATTCTTACTGTCACTAGATTTTATTTTAATTTAGTTATTATATTAGTTCTTAATTTTGAAGTATTGATTTTTCCCTTCCACTTCCCCCTTCCTCTTGCAGGAGANTGGGTTAAGACTGAAGAGAATGTTGATAACAGAGAGATGTTTGGTTGTTGCTGGGCACTATTTGCATAACAACAAGGCTGTTTCTGCTTCTCACCCTGCCTGCCAGTGAGTGGACTTGTGAGGGGTCAGGAGAGGCCAATGTGTGTGTAAGATGCTAAGAGAGAGAATGGTCAGAGCAGCTGACCCAAACTAGCCAAAGGGCTATTCCATACCATTGGACATCATGCCCAGTGCATAAACTGGGCTGGCCAGGAGGGAGCAGATCACTACTTGGGCATCAGTTAGCGGGTGGTGGGCAATTGTATTGGACATCACTTGTTTCTAGGTTTTATGGTTTTACCTCTTGGGTTTTGTTTTCCTTAATTACTACTATATTTCATTATTCTTACTGTCACTAGATTTTATTTTAATTTAGTTATTATATTAGTTCTTAATTTTGAAGTATTGATTTTTCCCTTCCACTTCCCCCTTCCTCTTGCAGGAGAGTTTTGTTGCCAGCTCAGCTTGAACCATGACAATGTTGGAGAGTAGCTTGGTGAGCACTTGTTCACTCAGCACCCTCGAATAGATCCCATCTGGTCACACAGAATTGTGTGTGTCTGAAGGATGTAGCAGGTCACTGGTTTCCTTTCACCTGGGATTGTGGGATTTATAGAAATGTTTTCTGTTACTATGGCAGTAACCAGATGAAATTCTAGTTGGTCTTTGGCCCATCTATTTTCCAACTTGCATAACCTCACACCCCTTTGTTGTCCTCCTGAGCTTGCTGCCCTTCTTCCTTCAGTCATAAACTCTTTTTTTTTTTTTTTTCCCTCCTGAGTTCTTGCCAAAGCTGTTTGTTCAGCCAGGCCTGTTGTCTTCCCTGCCAGCCTGTCTTATGGCAATTGGAGACTGCCTGCTTCCTTAAGAAAGTCTAGCCTTCTTGGACACCTTTGCCTTTCACAATTGCCTCCCAAAGGACCCTACCAACCAGGCCCCTAAAGAGGCCAAAGCCTGAACTCCAGAAATCCAAGGTAACAGTGCTGCTGACCCCTGTCCTTATTTCTGCAAGAGTCCAAAACTCTTTTATCGTTTCTCGATTGCCATGTCGCAGATGGTCTCCAATGACCTCCAATCTGCAATAGCTGTGGCTGAACAGCTGTATCAGTGGGTGGAGAGCTTAGAGAGGCTGTGGCTTTCTGCTGGCTGGACAGTATTGTTCTTTACTCAAGCTGGCAGGGCTTCAGTGTCCTTCCTGCATTGTGTTCCCTTGCTGCCATGCCACTCCTTAAGGGCTTCTGTTACATGCAACAGGGCGTTTGGCCACTGTTGCTCCTGGCCCAATCTGGATATGGCCAACTGCAGGCACTTGGCGTGTCTGACTACCCCTGAGGTTCTCTGGTTTGGAAACTCTCCTGTGCTGTGTGCTGGAGCACTCTTCTGTGGATTTTGCCAGCACTGGACCTGCTTGCATTCACCTCAGAATGATAATGTGTCAAGAAACAATTATCCATCTACTGCTCCTAGGAGGTACAAACAATGAAGTGGTAATAAAAGAAGGTTTGACAGTGCTACTTAAAGTATTTTCAAAATTCCTCTGAATTTTTACTTCAAAGTTAATGAGGATACGATCAAGGCTGTCACAGGGTGCTGGCATGACAGGCTTTGCCTTAGTATTTCAGCTGTTAATCATCCTGTAGGGTGAAAAAAAAAAAGACAGCTATATGTTTCAATACTATTTAAAATGTGTGTGCCACTTTTAGGGTAATACCTCATGTATCTCTAGAGGAGGTAATGAAGTTGCAAATTGTCTAATCATTCTAATGCATGCATATTGAAATTCTGTTTGGCAAATCTGCAATCAAACCATTGATTTGGTTTAGCTAATGGTAGCTAATCATGAAGGGTTAGAATTTCAGCTGTGACTGATAGGCTCTATGAGCAGCTTTCTGGGGATGACAAATCTGTAAAAGCAAGAAGCTGTGAGAACAATCCTCTGCTTTCCTACTTTGCATGGCAGTGTTACCGTTAAAGTTGATTTAAGTGATCCCATCTGGCTGATACCAGAGAGGTCCATCTGTGAGCCTGAATAGTGAGAATTCAGTGTTACATAGTCTAGTACAGATGTCCTGGGGAAATGAAAGTCTGCCAGGTGACGTGCTCTGGAGATTCCCCTATAAGCACTGGCAATCCACCCACCTTACATATTTTGGTTGTCATTGGACTATAACTAATGTAAAGACCCAAGCCCACTTAAGGTAGGTGAGTGTCTGGAGCAGTTGTGTTTCTTTGAGTAGCTCTGTTACTATACTTTTCTTGTAGAATGCCAAAGATTCACAACACTGTATATTCAACAACAAATCTATAAGAGAGGATTTCCTGTCACCTTGGACATCTCTAGCCATTGTATTTCTTAGTTTAGCATTGCTTTAAACTGCTACTTAAAGCATGTTCAAGAGGCTTGTGTCTGTGATTCTGTGCTGACTGAAATTTCTATGAAAAACATTTATTGAGAGTTTTATTCTAGAGAAACAAAATTAATGTCTTGAAATCATCCATTACTCTCAAGTATGTGGCTACTAATATTGAGTTAGAATCACATGTGACATATGCATACAGTACAGTTTTCAGTTCTATTGCACATTTCATTTTCCTTTGCCAGGATTTTTTCCCAAAGTTTTGCATGAAAACCAAATTCTCATTATCTTCTAGTTTAGCTTATCTTGGTTTTGAGTCTACAGTAATTACAATTTCTGTTTGTAAATGATGACTTTTCTCTGTTCTTTGGTTTCTTTTAGGAAAGCAATTGAGCAGTACAAGAGATCTTAAAGCTCTTACACTATAGATGTTATAAATCAAGGCATGCAGAAGACAAATCCTAAATTTTATGTCATTCTTTAGAATGTGTGATCAATGTACTGTGGTTGATGCTTCAGTACCCTTACTGATCTCAGTCACATCAGTGTACCCAAAGGAGGAAAACTCTCTATCAAATGAGTAAGTCTAGTGCTGATTTAGATACTGCAGCTTTGGCCAGCAGTAAAAGCCTTTATAGACATTGCTAGCAGCTAGGGAAAGCAGACCCAGCATAGTTTAGTTTTGAACATGGCTTTTGAGAGGATACTGCACTTAGCAAGTAGGTCAATACTTTTCTGTGAGCACTCATTTGTGGCTATATTTAAGGCTTCATGGCTGTCAACAGCTCACAAATTTCAGTCCCTAAGTACTAATGAGAAATGATAGATGCACAAAAACAAGAAGTCCTGCAGCAGGCAGTTTATGTGGTTATGCAGGTTTCTTTTTAGCTGAGGGTATTTGGTGGCAGACTTCTGTGCCATGAAAAAAGGACAGATAAAACGTGTGTTGTCCCAATGAGTCAAAGAAATTACCCCCCTAATAATAGTAATTACACTCTGCATCTGTGATGTTCTGCATGCTTAAGACTGTAGAGATATTAGCTAATTAATCCTTTCAACACTGCTGTGCAGTTGGTGTAGCTGGTACTATTATCTTCCTTTTGTAAATGAAGGAAAAAATAGAAAGGTTGACTGATGTGCTCGGCAGCACAGAAGCAACCCCAAACTTGAAGTTTATTCCACTGTGCTGCAGTGCTTCAAAGGCACAAGCCAAATGGAGATCCACCTAGGATCATCGCTGCAGAGGCTAAGATTTTAAAATATTGGCTATGGTTGACCTTTATTCTCTAAGTTTCTTTGTTTGATTGGTTGTTTTTTAACTACATTTCCTACCAAAATACTTGGTCTTAAAATGATGGTGGAGAGGACAGATCTTGTGCCACCAGAGCTGTAAAACCAGCTACTGACAAACACAATTCAGCTTTCAACTTTTAGCAGCACTAGTACCTTGTATTGTGGATGTGAATTATGACAGTGTACACTTTATCTGCCAGCTGCTCAGAAGAGAAAAGCAGCTTTTGGTAAGTGCCAACTGTAAAGCTCATTTGACATAGAGTTAATTTGTAGAGTGAATGAACAGTCGGTGGTGATATTGCATCTTCTGTGAAAATGGTTGAGCTATGGTTCTCATGTTGAATGTGTTGACCACAAAAGTCAATGTTACCTGAACTTGAGGTGTTATTGCATCATCTCCTAAGAAAATGAATTTCTTTCAGCACTGTAGGCAGTAGGTGTTTCATGTTCATCCACTGCTTGAACGCTGTAAAGGATGTGTAGATTAATGTGGTTACTAATATTACATCTTGATCATTTGGTGAAAAATGTCTTGTATGGAGGTTTCAATTCACATAAGTAGATTGGCTTTGAAAAGTGTTAGCTCTTTCTAAAACAGTGTGCCAGAAAAGCCCATGTGCAGAAGGCCGATTTCCTCTACCGCAGCCCTCCTCTGGTCTTCAAATGTCTTATAAAGCTAACTAGTTTTTTCCACTGTGCTACAGTGGAGTGGAATGAGGGAAAGCACATGTGCTTGAAGCACATTAAGAAACTTGCTTGTTGTATTTGTTGAAACAACCTTCTTGGTTCCTTAGAAACAAAGCCATGTCGTTAAATGTATCTGTATGGTCTGATGATGATAATTCCCAAGTGATAAATACTCTAATTGTTTTTCTTGGATCTTTTTTAATGGTAGTAAATAAATACATCACTGGCATCTTTCATCATCTAATATTTGCTCCTTGGTAGCCTTGCACATGGTATGCTGATGTTGTGTAGTACTGTGCAATGCTCCCGTCTTACACTCAGAGGATACTTAGCTTGCTTGTGTCAGTGGAGAGCAGAAAAGGAAAGGTCAAAGTAGAACATAGATCTGAGAGATCATCAGTCTTTGAAATCTCAGCTGATACTTTCTTACTGTGCTGTATGACAAATGAAGTTGCTGGTTATGGCACTGGCGACGGTTTTAGTCTGGGTTCTCACTGCAATCTTAAATGTCTTTTTTTCCTTCTCATTTGTCGGCATCTCTCCAGTGATTTTTGACCTCTTCATTGATTTCTGATCAGTTTTGACACAGGAGTAGTGATCTGAAAGTTTGTTTACATACTTTGAAGGAAAATTGAAGCTGGCTCTATGAAACACACTCAAATTCATATCTTCAGTATGAAAGAAACTGAAGGATGTGTTCAACAATTACTGACTGTATTTAAGTTCTCTGAGCATTCAGGATGTGTAGCTCTGAATCAGCCACACTTTATGACATCTCTTAATCAGAGATAATTCCTTCATGCAAGAGGGAGGTGAGAATACTGGTTATGTCAAGGGAGTCTAGGGAATATGTAGAGGAAATTAAGAATATTGCAGGATCATAATGGTAGTTGGTGATATCACCAGGAAGGGCTGGAACAGGTCTCTGAAGGCTGGTATCCTAATTTTTCATCACTTGGAAAACATTAACTTCTTTTTTTAGTTAATGAGTGTGAAGGAAAATTGACTCTTGATTGAACTGCCTGTCTATTTTCATAGCTATTAATTTTATGCTATAGTGTGTAAAGCTACCTTCACCAGCGACATTACCAAAATAACACAACCTTTAAACTGAAGAAATAAATGTGATTTATCTTTTCCTTTTTCTTCATTTTCTGAATTACTTTTGATGAATGGTCCTTTAGGCAGACTGTTTGGCTCATGAATGCTAGTAGATATAGATTAGTAACAGTGTGTGAGTGAGGGCTTCTGATATTTTTCTCTTATATGTGTGCTAAACTGGCAGGCCCCACTGAGATGTACTGGTTTTGGATGCTGAAGTGAACAGAGATGCTTTTAAAGAACTATCAAATGAGTTTTTGTTGCTAATATTTTTTCAGTTTCTTAAAACATTTTTTTAAACTTCTCTTTAGTTTTTTGGTAGTTGGAAGGTTGGGAAGGTTATCAGTAGGCATGATATCTGTAAACGTGTAGCAAACTTCTAGGTCTTCACTTTGAACTGACTCTCCCTACATGCAGGCCTTCATGTGTCCACTTGTTGAACTTCATAATTATCAAATACCTTGCGATTTTGAGTGGTCAGCCTCATTACTCAGCTGCAGTCTGTGGCCCATACCAAGGGCTGTGATCTGGGGTGGTGGGACAACCCAGCTGTGCTTGGTTGTTATGTTACCCTATATTATATTATCCTATATTATGCTCCTGTTAACAGGGCATTTTCTTGTCACTAGTCACTGTACACGTGTGTCTTACCTAGCGCTGAGACTTTCAGCCTTTCAGCTATCCTTTCTAGCAGAGCACCACTTCTGAAGCTGCGTGCTGGATCCCAGCAGAAGATAGATGCATTTTTCCTTTCCTTTCCTTTTTTTTTTTTTTTTTTTTTTCACTGCCAGACCAGCCTTCTGTTTACTGCTGCAGAGCAGCCAAGCCCAAGGAAGAGCCAGAGCTCCTAGACTGGTGGGACCTTGGAAGTTAATTGAAAATATTGGTTAGCATTTGTTCTGCTAATGATGAACTAATTTGCTGGAAATCTCCCATAAAAGTGAGTATTCAGAGCTACAGTTTATAATGAGTGTTAATGTTTTGGAGGACATAATAGCTGCCAAAACTGCAACTGCAAAGATTTGGATCTGACCAAGTCTTCACACAGGCTGTGACTCAGCCCAAGCAGCCTCTGACAGTTGCCTGTGAGCCTAAAGTGATGGAAGATGTGCCACAGGGCCAAACTCAGGGAAAATTTTCTTGCAGAGAGAAAGCTGTAGAGTCTGCTATGCTGCTCTGACCCAGTATCTTGTTTTTCATGGATTCTGAAAAAAGAAGTTTGCTAAGAGTTATTTTTTTCCTAACTGTGATACTTGTTGCATTTGGCAGGTCTAAGACTTTTACTCCTTTTACTGTTTCAGTGAAATACAAGATTCGATTAAATCTGCTAATAAATAGTTAGTTTTCTCTTGGCCTTTGTATCGATAGCACTTTATCTGTGTAACCATGCAAATCATTTGATTGTGGGAGGTAGTAATAACCAATATATCTTTTGTACATGTGGTAAAATTTGCTTCCACCCAGACACTCAGAATTTAAAGTAATTTTTCTCAGCTTGTAAATTGCTTTGCTTTTTCCTTTTCATCCTTTCAATAAGTTATGCTGCCCATGACAGTTAGTATTGTTTCACAAAGAAAGAGATTTGTGGTAAAATAGCTGATTTAGTTGTTGTCTTTGTTGCTAATTAGTGGGAAACTAATAATGTGATATGCTACTGCTGGGCTGAAAGTGGGGGTAAGAGGACAAAAAAAATTGTGATTCTGAACTCCTGAAATTTTTGTCTAGCCCAGGGAAAGAATTCCCTCTATACTACTAATAATAAGCTAGCATATGTTTTGAAGGTGTATTCAAGTAGAGTGATTATTTTAGGATTGTAGCATTTAATATTGCATTAAAACCTTTCTCCCTTTTACCAATAAAATTTTATGTTCTAAGCTGTCAAACAAAATACCACTATGATTGCATTATGATGATGTAACCAACGTATGTTTTACTACTCCCCAGAAGAGGTTTTTTCTTTAAAAGGAAAGATACTTTGAGTATAAAAACCCTCAAGGACAGACAGTAATGGCTTATATTCCCTAAAGCTTGTGCTTGGGGAGAGAAATGCAACTTTATGTAACTAGTGCTTAACTGTGTGTGAGCAAGTAGGAATGAGCAATGTTCATTGATCCCACAGCAGAAATCTCTCTCAGTATATGAGCATCAGAGACAGTCAAACTTATTCCTAAGCGAGGAAGCAGAAAGCAGTAATTGTAACATCATTTAGGAAAGCTTTTGGTTTCTTCCTTAAGGCAATCTTTCTATTTTATGTAGCCACTGTTCTTAAAGCTAGAGCACTATGTTCCTTCATTTTGTAGCCCA
The DNA here is from genome assembly GCA_013401255.1 of Urocolius indicus. NCBI lineage: Eukaryota > Metazoa > Chordata > Aves > Coliiformes > Coliidae > Urocolius > Urocolius indicus. Next base: position 70,875 of record WBNH01009465.1, on the reverse strand, counting down.
GAATTCTTATGAAGGTTTTTGAGCAGAACTGCAACTTTTCCATTGACTAATTCCTGTTGGATAGTAATTTAAAAACCCTACAATTTCTTTATAAATGGGTGAACACTTCTTAAGGTGGTTTTGCTTTCTGCATTTCGATGTAGGGTAAGGGGAGAGGCCAGTGTGTCTCTGCATGTAAGGTGAAGCAGCCTTTCATCTTCCCACAAAACACATCAAGGAATACAGTATTGTGAAGTTTTCAGTCCTGATGAAGTCATCCGAAATGTAGGCAAGGTTCCTGAAGTTCACATTTTCCAGCTTAAGAATCGGGGAAATGCCTGTTGGTGCATCTGTGCTACAGTGGAGGAAAAGCCTTGTCGTTTTGGTCTCTCAAATAGTTTGAAGTCCTCTCTGTTAAGTATCTCCTGCACACGTACTGGGGCAATACTGCCTCTAGTGAGCAAGGAGAAAGGCCAAGTTTTGTCTTCTGCCGGAGACCAATGCAGTGATCACTTGGTCTGTTTTGACTGTTATGCAACATGGTTTTATAGTCATGTATAAATACAGTGCTCTCATTTCTCTGAAATAACTCAAGTCTGTGATGAGATTATCAGAGGCCAGTGGACCAGATGTGTTTAATTTCCATCATCTTTCTAAGCCATCCAAAGTCAAGTTCTCTTTTAATGTTAATTAGAAGACAAGCGTCCTGTAAACAAAACCAGTTCATAATTAACATATTTATGCTTTATTTTCACATGATAATCAAACACGAATGAGAAGTTTGGCCTAAAGTTCAGTTATAAGGAAATGCAAGCCTGTACTTCAGAGCAGTTGTTCTGTGAACAACTTTTAGATTTTTTTTTTAATTAGAAATCTGTGATGTAGGTTGGAATTCAATATTTGTATAAAACTGGCACTGTGGTGGTACTCTACTTTGGAGATGTTTTCTTAAAAATTTTGTCTAATAGCACATTCCATGAAGCCAAATATTGCCTGCTAAGAGACAAGATGTATCGATGTGCATCATTTATCTAACTTTTAGCAGTAGATCAATTGTTTTTCTTCATCACTTTTGTTTTTCCCTGCAGGATCTTGTTGACAAGAGCTACAGAGCTTAGGCTGCTTCTTGAGGGTCTTTTTGATGAGCTGCTGCTTTGAATGATTGCCTTGGCTAAATGAAACCATAGATTCTGTATAATATATATAGTGCTGCTGTTTTTGGGCCTCACAGCTAATCTTTTCCTAAATTTGAGGTGTCCTTTAACAGAACTACATTGTGGGGTGCACACTGGGAAACTCAGAGGGGTTTTTTGTGAGCATCACAGTGCCTTGTTGTCTATTGTATGCTTGGTCGCCTGTCTACATCTTGAAAGTCTTAAATGGCTGATGGAATCAGTATCCCTCTAGATGCATCATGTTTTATATCTACTCAGTACGAATTAAAATAGTGACTTAGTAACATCTATGCCAAATAGCAATTAAAAAAAAAAAAAAGAGAATTTTTGTTGAGATGGATAACTAGGGAGCAGTAACATGCAAAATGAATCCTTCATAAGCCAAGAGGAGGAGAATCATAAGGTACACTATGAATCCATACTATGGTTAAAAATAAAGAGGACTGGTGGGTGAGCAGATCACATTTTGTCCTTGGTATCAAATAGGACATACTGAACCCATCTGTGCTCTCCGATCATAGCCTTTGTTTCTTGCTGTACTTGATAGACACAGCCTTCTCAGAAAAAAATCTAAGGATATCTACAAAGATTATCTAAGAATATTGCTTTTTTAGCAGAAAAATACTTGAATGACTTAGATTGCTGAAAAGTAATGTATATTATTAAAAAAAAATGAGATTTGGGTTTTTAATTGTGATAATCCAATGACAAACTTGTTTAAAATTGAAGAGTTAAAACATGGTTGAGCTGACACACAGTATGATGTGAGATGTTACCTAGCTACTTCTTTAGACTGAATTTCAGAAACCTGAAGAGTTATTTGAGCATGTCGTCTCTAGTTTTCATGTGGCTCTGCCTAAGCTACACTTGCTTGCTTTGTCACTTTGCATAGTGTACTTATAATGGTGGCTGGGAAATTTTTGTAGTGGGTAATATTCCTCTCACAGCCCCAGAAGAATTGAACTGTAGTGCAAATAGTGTTTCCCTAGTTTAATAATGTGGAAAAAAAAAAAAAGGGATTTTACTTGCTTGTATTTTACGTGCTTGTATCATCACTTTTTTCTGTTGTAGCTAGCAATAGGACAAGGGGTAATGGGACAAAGCTGCAACACAAAGATCCATTTAAATATAAGAAAAAGCTGTTTTACTGTAAGGGCGATGGAGCACTGGCACAGGCTGCCCAGAGGGATAGTGGAGTCTCCTTCCTTGGAGGTCTTCAAGACCCACCTGAACATGTTCCTGTGTGACCTGATCTAGATAAACCTGCTTCTGCTGGGGGATTGGACTTGCTGATCTCTAGAAGTCCCTTCCAACCCTACCATTCTATGATTCTGTAATTTGTATTTTACACAGTGGTTGATGAGTTGCATTCATATGCCTTTCCCATGCTCAGATAAGGGCAAAGATGTTTTTAGGCAGAAACTGACTTGGTGTACTCTGTATAAATCTTTTTGAGTTCAGTGCCTCAGAAATCTGCCAACAAAGCTGATAAGTAAATCCTAGAATTTTCAGTACTTGAAATACATAAAAAATACCGTTTTTTGAAATACATGAAATACTTGAAATACATCAAAAAAACTGTTTTTTTTTTTTAATAAAGACTTCTTTTTCCTCATTTCTTTCTTGAGCTGTCTGTTTTTATCTTTTTATCTAAAGAGAGGATAACCTTCTTTACTTCTTAGTAGCAAAACTGGATTTTCTGGATTACATTGGTTTCCATTATCTATGTCATGTACTTACTAGAGACTCTCTACACGTCTTTCAAGCTCTCAATTTGTGATGAAATTTTTAGTAATTTCAAAGAATGAGCTATTGCCAAAGCTATGTTACAGTAGGATTTTAAAATGCGTCTTTTATGGAACAAAATACTTCTTCTGATAGTAGAACACATAAAGTTTCTATTAAATATTCTATGAAATGAAAGTAATGAGGAGACAAAAGCATGTATGATGAGGTTCTTGAAGCTGCTAAAATAAATGTTTAGGTCCCCAGTAATATATAGTTGTTCCTGTTCTACATCTTTTCTTACATAAGGTGATTTGAGTAATTCTATTTCCTTTTTCCTTCTCCATCTGTAAATTCTGCCTTTTATTTTGTTTCTTTTTTTTAACTCAGAGTTGCATTTGTATTCCATTTTTTTTTTTTTTTGTACATGAAAGTATGATATTTGTATTCTTTGTTTTTGTCTACTGGCTCTGACTGCATTGGAGATATGTGCAGCACAGCTTGCAGAAGTGTTTGTCTACAAGGTTGGCATTCTTAACTCCGCTTGGGCAGTGCTGCCTACTTTATAATGACTTTGTTCTAAAAGCAAGCCTTACAAACTAAATGGACAATATTTTTCTGCAATGAAATCTACTGCAAGGAGAAAGCAGTCATTTTACAGCCCACATGATTCATGTGGCAGAAAGCACTGGAGTTGGTACCTGCTTAGGGTGCTGCTAACAGGGCTGTTCTCACAAACATGCCTGCAGGCAACAGGTGTTCCAGAAATTGTTGCCAGATCATTTAAAGGAATACAGGCTCTGAATATGCTAACATTTTTTTTTAAGAAGTGTGTTACAAAAGTCTTTCTTCTTGCTGCTTTGTCCTTGAGCCATGCAATGCTTGCTCTCAGTGCTTTTATTTTTTTTTTCCCACACTCTTCCAGCTTACAGCTTTCTCCCTGCTCACATGTTAAGGAGCTGGATACAGTTTTGTACTTCACAACTGATCAAGATGTTCCTATTGTTTACATCAGTGCTGAAGTGGTCTTCAGCTAGACTTTCTTCCATTGTTGCCCTGGGTAGGATTTAAGCAGAACCCATTCCCTCTTCTTCAGCATTTTGTCGCTTCATCTATCTGACTTCTGGAGTTTCATCTTAATATTTGTGAGGAAGGATGAGATGGCTGTTCCAAGGTCTTTCAGTGCATCTGTTGTCAGGGAGTTTTCGAGATTCTTACCTTGTGTTTCAGCAGTGATTTGGGACATTTACTTTCCTCTAGAAGATCATGGCTTCATGCTTGGAAACTGCTCTGATATGTGCTGGCATTTTGTGTACATGCTTCTGGAGGAAGTGGGACTTCACAAGGTGGTTGTGATGTGTCCTGTGTACAAATCCAGTCAGGCTCTGCATTTATTAGCAGATAACACAAGCATGAGCAACTGTGGACAGGACACTGTCTAAGTAGCCTTCCCCTTTTTTATGTGTGTATGGAATTCTTTTTATTTAACCTCTTTTATTATTATCCACACTATTCAGTCATGCTTTCATGTTGAACAGTCTGTTCCTTAGGGTTTGCTTTCAGGTAATTTGATGGCTGCTAGCTGTAATGTCAGATGTTGAAGGGGATGACGGTACCTGTCTTCAGCTCAACACCCTATACCTACAGAAAATTGAGATTTCTCCATCTTGAGAAGCAGTGTAACTTCAGCAGCCAGATAGGCTGATGGCCCAGCAGTGCTGTGTCTGGTAATGGCTAATTCAGTTCATCAGTGAGGAAAAACTAGCAATGATTTGTCAGTGCCTCCCAGCGATAAGGAGGCAGAAATCTGGAAGGAGACTGCAATTGCACCGTATTGTGTAGTGAAAGCCATCTTAAAAATAAGACGAGAGAAAAGCCAGAAGCAGCTTACAGCTGGGTGTAATCAAACAGTCTAGACAAGGTGCCTACACTGGAAAGGGTAAATAATATAGATAATTAAATATATGTGTTGGCCAAGGGAACATGTCCCCACCATCACATCTGTGAGTGGATTGATCTCTTCAGTAATCTGGTAAGCACACCAGTGTCTCCTCTCTGTTTCTTATTACCTACATCCATTTTGTTTCTCTTCTTATTATTTGCAGCTGCATGTTTATTCTTCCATCTCCAGCAGTTATCTACTGAAATAAATACCAGCCTTTTCCATGACCAATGGAGTTTTCCTTGCTTGAAGTGCTGTAAACTAAAAAGATGTCTTAAGTGCAGCTCTGAGATTTACTGTTGGGCTGAGTAAGTCTTTCTCCAGAGTAACCCTGTGAGGATGCACAGCATGAGGTTCACTGTGAGTACACAAAGCCCCACAGAAAGCCCAACCCATTGAGAGCTCCTGGTTTGCCTGTGTCTGCAATGAAACTCAGGTTTCAAAGCAGTGCTGTATCAATATTAGTGCTGGAAAAGTGAAGTCTAGTAAGGTTTTCCATTCAGCTCATAAAGCAATATCATGAAGAGTGATGCTTTTGGTGCTTTCTGATTTCATTTTGTTAGTTTAAAAAATAATTAGTATCTTTACTGAACTATTGTCCTGTGTGTGGGAGTAAATTTGGAAATAAATACAACTTGTGGTTATTATGTTGTTCTGTATCTATTCCTTGTTTACCAATTATATCTTACCTCTAGGGTAATCAACTTTAAATATCCACCAATAATGTGAACATCAAATGGCACTTATCCTAGAAGTACACCCGAGTAATCTATGCACATACATTAGGAGTATGGCAAAGTGTTTACTTAGATTTTAATGTGATGTTCTGTATAATTTTCACATAGATTAGATACTGCAGGAAGTTTGCATGTATTTTTCCGCTAAATGCTGCATTCAATAATAGTGGGTAGTATTTATAGCAGTTGTGGTGAATTAGGAAACTGATTGGGTGAACTACTTGATTGCTGCTCATTTAGCAGTTATGCTCCTGCCAAATCGCTCAGTGAAATTTCGCATGTAAGTTTGTATGTTGAAATATTCCTGCACCAGCTGGGAGCATCTGAGGACAATAGGAATTGACTAGGCAATACAGAAGTCAAAATACTGTTTGCAGCATGTGCAGCTTTAGTCCCCAAGAAATATTACCTGTTTCTGGATATGACTCAGCAGCCTTGTGTGCTTGAAATAGTTGTGTGTTGTTTTTAAGCGTGTAAAAAATGACAATTGTACAACTCCACCAGGAGTTGGCATTTCAGGGACAGAGATAGAACTCTAAGTCTTTAAGATGCTGAAGTGTTGACAAATGTTCCTCTGCTGCTAATCTTGTCATACCAGCAGCAAGGTGCATTGTGTCTTGTGTCCCAAGGTGTGACATGGGTCTTGCATGATGAATGAGTTATTTGTAAGCAAGAATAATATTCAGTATCTACTCATTCTGTGTAGCATATTTAAGTGGATAAAGCCATGCTTTAAGATCTTGAGTAAAATAAGCAACTCAATCTCCTTTCTTACAAGATTAGTTACTTTGGTCCGTTCCAGAGACTGGTTTTGAAGATTCTCTTCACAAGCAAAAGGACATTTAAATTTTCACTGCTATGACATCTGAGATTATAAATTTTATTGTGCTCAAAGATGTCCCACACATATCTCATAACACTTGCAGGACAAGATGAGTTAAAAACAATGTAAAAAAACTTCAAAATAAAATAAATGGTTTTATATTCTTCTGGAGAGAGTATGAGGTTTAATAGTGTCATACACAGTAGTATTTCTGTTACATAAAACTGATCAGATTTACATTTCTACTGACACACCTACCACAATGTAGTGAAGTTACTCTTGAACACTCAAAATATATGTTCTCATATGGTATCTTTAGAAGGCAGAATAGTAGGGAAATGTTGCTTTTCTTGGTTTTATTGTTGTGCTAAATAATACATATTATTGTATTTTCTTAACAAAAAAAAAAATTAAGCAAAGCACAGTGGACAAATAGATTGCTACATCAACATCGTATACAAACACGTTTAAGCACACAGCACAGTTGGATTTAAGGTGGGCTTCTGTTGCTGTGGTTGTAGTGCATTCAGCATGGAGGTGATTCCAATGCTCTTCCTTTCTCTTGTTTGTAAAACCTAGAAAGGAGAAGAAGAGAAAGAAACAGTATCCAATAATTTGTCTTGTTTTTGGTTTTTTTTTTGCTTTAAAAACCTGATCTTTCTTAGCTATGCATTTCTTTTTCATCTCCATACCTTTTAGGAATAGTTCACTGATCATTTCTGTGCTTTGGTGATCCCTTTGCTTACTAAGCTAGATATAGTTCATGACTGCTCGTAGTGGGAGTGTCCCTCCTTCTGCCTCTTATGGACCTGCATGGACTTTTTACATTCTTTTTACCCTCAGGGCACATCAGCTGCATGTTACCCAGAGCCTTGCACTGATGGTGTCTGTGGCCTGACAATGAGGAAAGCTTTGGGCAGGCAGGGATGACCTGCCCTTGCCTTTACACCTTCAGTAGCCACATTGTTCTCACTTGTTCTGCTGGAGACCATTGAGCTATGCTAGTAATTGCATTGAAGTTAGAAATTAACTTGGGATTATCTCTAGAAAAGGCAAGGGAATATGTGCTTTGAGTTGATGTCTAGAGTGGTGTCTGCCCAGAATAAAAAAGACCTCCACTATATTTCTTAGGTTGGGAGCAAGTTTGTCTTTACATTGGTCTAGCACAGCATGCACTGATATGATTTCTCAGACTCTTACTGTGACATTTGAACATAGATGTAGGTACCTTTAGGGTGAAGTCCAATTAGTTTTGCTTCCTTTTATAGATTATTAATAATACTAGCTGTGTCAGAACTGTATTGATATTGGTACTACCTACCACGTGGACAGTGTGTGTGGTACCAAATGGCTTGACACGTGTAGCTAGCTTGGAAGATGTGGGAGACACAGAAAATAGGTATACTTTATATATTTCACAAGAGAATGGAGTTGAGTGCATGTGTTACTGTGTAAGCTAGTCTCACTAAGGAGAAATCAGTCCCACAAGCTGCCAGGATACCTACGTCCACCCCTAAGAGAAATCTGAGACAATGTTTCATTCTCCGCTTGACAGGTTTGGGTTTTTCCTTTTTTTCTGTTATGCCAAACTGGTGCCAAACTAGATTTGAGATCACCTATTAGTTCCAAGAGGGGAAAAAAGGAAAAAAAGCTTCATGACTGTTTAAAAAAATTTCATAAGAAAGAATATTTAATAATGTCCAGAAGCTTGAGACTGTGAGGGAGAAAAGGATGAGTATATGCTGTCTGGTCTTTTTTAGATTGTATTTACAGATTTTTGCTACTAAAATAGTACATCACAGCACAACTTCTCTTCCATGTGCTGTCCTAATCCCTAGTCCTGCAGAGGTGGCCAGCTGTCACTATCACCAAGGCACAGAGTTCCCTCACAAAGCACTGCTGAAGCACCATCCGTGTGTCCTCTTCCTCCTCGTCTATCTCAGTAGCATCAAAAAATAATCCTATTAGATTCCTTGGCTCAATCAGATGTTGATTGCAGGAAGGTACAACACTAAGATCTTTGGTTACCATCAGTAATTATAGCTCAACTTTGAAAGGAAGTGCTTACTTAATGGATAACTAATTATTTAGTATTTCCTTTGGGAAAGCTATCCAAGGCTGTTATGCAGTTATAAGATCTGATTCTTGACTGAGTAATGAGCAGTTGGTAATTCCTACCTATTTTTGGCAACAACAACAAAAGATAAAAGATTAAAGATTAAAATGAAGAAGCCTGTTAAAAATGAACAGAACCTGTCATTTCTTTGATTTCTAGTGAAACAAAGGCATAAATGTTTCTTTTGGCATTTACTTTTAGGGTGCTGCTTAATTGATGTGATTCTTTTGTACTGAACAAGTAGTGATTAGTAAGTATGTCATCTTAAAAAAGTCGATGACAAAAACATATTGATAGTTGTTTGACTGTGACTTTTAAAAAATGAGTCAATCCTAAGTAGAGCAGAAATTCCCTTTTTCCATATTTGCCAAATAACATTGATGTAATTATTCAGTAGCAGATAATGTGAATACAAGATGAAATTTATGCTCTTGTCCAGAATGCTGCAGAAATATCGTCTGCTATCTCTTCCTATTAAGTTCTGGATTAGGGAAAAGGCCACAGAATTAAAATTGCATGAAGGAAAACACACATCAGGTTACACCGAGAAAAGAATGCTCTAATGGGTATTATGTGACATCTCCACATAATACTCATGTGGGAATTGATTGTGGTTCAAATTGGAGAAGTAAAGGGTTACAATAGTGACCCAAACTGTCATGTGGGAGAGAAAAATAAACAAAATATGCATTTAAAAATCTTGTCATAACTTTCATAAGAATAATGGGACACTGATTAATGAGGTTTTTTAACATGATGAAGCTATAACAGATTATTTATGTCAGTTCTTGTATCTTAAGTATTTACAAGAACTACAATAAAACTAAAAAACAGGGCTGCATCATACTCTGATATCTGTTTATCTCACAGTATATGGTTTAATTTTGGGGTTTATTTTAGTCTCAAAACCCTATATTTTCTTAGTAATTCATAAATTTGTACTGGACAGCTGTGGGATCTAGTGATGTCTCTGATAGTCTGACTCAGTGCTTCTGTTACCATCAGTTAATGAGGAGATAATGAGATAAAAATATCTTTTCCCTCAGAAAGAGGAGCTGTTAATAAACTCCTGTTGTGTTGTATTGAGAATATAATGGGGAGATGGTTATGTCAAAACTCTGTTGGTTTTCACTTTCTGAGTGAAGCCATTTGTGGTAAGTGTACATATATATGTAGGTCTAGATGCATCTATGTGGGCTCAGGTATTAATTTAGTTTATTAAACACATAGGAATATCATCCCAGTGTGGCTGGCTGCATGTACAAACACAACAATTTTGCATGCAGCTGTATTTTGACATAAACCATGGGGTTTTTTTGTGCCACTGATGCATTAGAAAGTGACTGGTTTGTTTTGCGGTAGATTCACAAAAAGCCTGGCTTTTGTTGCATCCTTATAGGCCCCTGTCTGGCGATACCATTTCACTCCTCTTCTGGGAACTGACGTGCCACGTTTGCCCTAGAAATGTGAAGGAAATGGAAGGCTGTTCTTATTAGAAAAAACAACTCGCCTAAATACGAGTTTGTTGCAAGCCTGATGCAGTTACTGAGGGAGATGACAATTCTGCACTGGGACTGTAATAAGCCTTTCTATTGTTCTAATGGTGAGGGACTGACTGCACACCCATTCCCTGCCTCCTGTGCTGCCAAGATGGAGATACCAGAGTGGAGTGTGTAAGCCTAGGAACGAAGAAAGGGTCGAGGAAGATGATCTGAAAGGGACAGTCATGCTCTTCATCATCGTCCCACTCTGTGGTGGTTTCTGTTCATTACGGTTTTGGTTGCTGTTGTTTTCTTCCCCAAGTGGAGCTCTCCTGTCTGTTTTGCCCAGGACAATGGATGACCGAGCCCTCCCTGTCCTTTGGAATCTCTGTGAGGCTCTCAGGTTGTTTTCTCTTCCCTGTCTTGCCATGAGGGGTTTGGTTGGGAGGAAGGGGAGCAGTGGGCAGGCCTTGTGCCTTATACCTCCTGAAAGCAACTCAGAATTTTTTCTATGGAAGACAAAAACTGTGCTTGCTTTATACTGCTGATTTTTTTTTTTTTATCTGCTCCATCACTTAATAAGGGACAGATGAATTTTATGTGTGCAAGCTCTCTTCACATCTTATTAGCGTTGTATTACTGCTCATACCAAGACATGTAGCTGTATTTGGGCCACAAGTTTGGAGACACAGGTCAATAGTACAAACACTACACTAGGGAAGACCACAGGTACAAGTTCATATAAGACAGAGATTATTAATAGAGGTAAGCTCTGCTTAATTTTATGCCATATTCTGAACCAAAATGCAAGTGCTGGGAAACACAAGTTTCTGCTTAGCTGTAATAGTGTCCATGACATCACCAGGTGTCTGCCTGTGAGTTGTAGGGATTCTGCTTGTTTACATTATTCCTGCTAGCAAACTACTAGCATGTTGAAGGTCTTAATAACAGAGGAAACATTAGTACAGAAGTTATTGGCACCAAACTACAAAGTTAGCAAACTACAGGGAGCTTCCATGTAATTAACCTTCGTGTATGGCTCTTGTTAAACTTTTATGCATACACGATACTGTGAGCATTCATGGAGATAAATGGTGAATTTTAACCCTAACCTGTTATCCACTTTTAAGAAAATCTGCATTTTTTAAATTTTAAAATATATATATGGTGTTTATCACTTATATATAAGCCAATCTAAAAGCTGCCACTTGTAACATACTAAGGAAAAGTGTAACTGTTCTGCAGCAGTTTGGAACTCTTGCTGCATATGGATGTTCCACTTGCAAAATATTTACTGAGCTGTTATAAAGAGTTTAAAATAAGTACATACTTCATGTACTGATTTTCATATGCTCTAAACTGACTATATTTTAACTCAACAGGTTTTTTGCTTTGTTTCTATACCTGTTTTGAAAACTGAACTGTACCTTTCAGGAGGCAGAGTCCAAGTGCTTGCCAGAAGGGTACTGGGTTAACTAAATGAGTAACCTAACCACATTTGTGATTTTAGCCCACATTCAAGGGACCTTCTATTGAATTTTACAGGAACAATATTTCCACAGAGGCTTTTCATGCCATCAAAACCTGAATGATAGCTAGAATAAAGGAGTTTTTTCTGTATTATGCCCATATGAGAAGATGCTTTTTGGGTTGACAGGGGAAATTAGGATTACAGCAAAATATACAGGGTGTTATTAGTGGCTTTCTACTAACTAGTTTCTGTACAGGGAACAAATCCCCATGCTTGCTCTATCAAACAAAACATCATCAAAAAAACCCCACCAAAAATCCAACACTAGTGTGGGCATAAGCAACGTTTTTAGCTGCCAGCATGCATCAGACTGCTTTTGCTGGCATGCCACATGCCCATGATGGGGACAGTGTGTGAATGTCACTTTGAAGCACATAACCAAAACAAAACTTATTATTGTTTAAGCTTGGAACTGCAAAATAAATTTCTATATTTGATTCATGAGAGATCTGCCAAAAAAACCTCTCAAAAGCAGCTGTGTCCAGTAGCACACAATGATAATCTACTGAGATTTCTTCGCTTAAAATTTGCTTCAGCATAAATTTAATGTGAGCTTCTACAAAAATCATATCAATTTCTATATAAACTACTCCTCTGAAAAGTATTTTTTTAAGAGAAGAGATGCTTCCCTTCTTACACAGGTCACTGCTAGTAAAATACCAGTTTTGGGAAGAGAAAGAAGGAACTGGATAACTTTCCAAGTTAAAGTGTTTTAGAACCATCCCATGAAGCCTCAAGTTCTCTGTGCGTTCTGATGAAGGTTAATACTGACAAATACAGTTGCATCAAGTTAAGCTTGAATGATGAAAATGGTTTGGTTTTCCATTGTTCTTCAATTATGTCTGATGGAGGTATTCAAAACCCACCTGGGTGCATTCCTATGTGACCTAATCTGGGTGAGCTTGCTTTGGCTGGGTGGTTGGACTATATGATCTCTAAAGGTCCCTGCCAACCCCTACCATTCTATGATTTTATGCTGTCCACCATACCTAAATATGCCACTAGTTATACCTGATCTCTCTAGGCCTTACTGGCCTCAGCTTTGTTGTGCTTCTGTGAAATACTGTTTCCAAAGGTCATGAGTCTTGTACACAGCTTGAATGTGTCACCTTGCTTGAAATCTCTCCTAGAACCTTTTCTAATGAATACGGAGGTCGAACTGAAGACTAACCATCCTGTATTTGTATGTTTAAATTCCTAGTTTCTTTTATCTTCCTCCATGCTTGGTCACATTTCTTGTCTTATCGTTTGTAGGAGCCATCTGGCGCTTAATTGCTGAGGTCCTCTACTGAAAACTAAAATGAAGGTCACCCATTAACTTCATGTTTTTCAATCTAAGCATTGAATTTGTGCTTCCTTATATTAGGATTCCTGGGATCCTTCATTGGAAGAAGGAAGACATTGACTCAGTACAGAGCCTCACAAACTCTGTGGATAGGGAAGGATTACAGAATCACATAATGTTAAGGGTTGGAAGGGACCTGGAGAGATCATCTAGTCCAACTTCCCTGCCAGAGCAGTCCACCTCGAGTAGGTCACACAGGAGGTGTCCAGGTGGGTTTTGAATGTCTCCAGAGAAGGAGACTCCACAATCCCTCTGAGCAGTCCATTCCAGTGCTCTATCACTCTCACAGTGAAGAAATTTTTCCTTACGTTTGTTTGGAACCTCTTATATTCCAGCTTGTACTCATTGCCCCTTGCCCTATCTTTGGCCACCACTGAGAGCAGCCTGGCTCCATCTTCCTGACATCTGGTCTTTACTTATTTGTAAAAATTGATGAAATCACCCCTCAGTCTCCTCCAAGCTAGAGAGCCCCAGCTTCCTCAGCCTTTCATCATAACAGAGATGTCCAGGTTATTTAGTATTAGCCATTTGGTTATATCTGGGAGTGTGGTTTTTCTGTTGCTACTTGCTTTTTCCAGCTCTGACCTTCACCTTCTTGACTCTAGTCATTCCTATTGATAGAGCCAGAACTACAGTGCAAATACTTGTAGGACCATATTCTGCTGTCATTTAATGCAGTGGAGAGTTTTCCTTAGGGAAGGCAAAGTATACTCCTCCACTTCCGTCCCTACCTTCTTCCACTGTCTGATGCTTAGTGCCCACAAGCATATTTGGCAAAAAAGGGCTCTCAGCTGGTTTTTTTTTTTTTTTTTTTTTTGGTGGGAAGGGAGATAACTGCTGAAATAAGCTAAAACAAATGAGCCGGAGGCTGTCTTGGGGATCTGACAGTGTAGTTAAGGGTGACAGAGGTGACAGTAGCTGAGCTCCTCTTCTGGCTTTTGAAAGCAATTAAAAATTACTAAGCAGCAGTTGTTTCTTTGGGCTTTGCTTCGTTTTTGGCTGACTGCACTCTGGCTGTTTCTCTGGTGGAGCCACAGCTGTTGAGAGTTTCTGATCCCCTCATGTCCTGGCACCATACCCAGAGCAGGGCTGCTGGGGATGGCCGCTCTGCAGTTCTCTGGGAGCTCATCCAGCCCCTGCCTCCACTGGAGGGAGCTGTCTCTTCACGCTGTTCAAGGGTATTTTAGGAGATGGCCGCCCTGGAGTTTTTTGCTTTTCTCCCTCCCAGAAGTTCAAGCTGCAGCAAAACAACTTTTTCTATGGCTTAAACTGTAAAGCTATTTGTACTGCTGTTTGGATTTCCCTCTGGAGAAGCAGAAGTCCACATGAAAACTTCTTCAGCTGAATAGAAATGTTGCGTTGCTCTGACCCATCATGTTTAGTTGACTGGTTTTAGATGATGTTACTTAAACATGCTGCTTGCAAAATCATTTAAAATTTCCTGCTGTGTTTTTTCATTTTACTTTGGTTGGAACACTACATTCTGGTCAGTTTTGACCTCCAGATGGGATTTAAATGGTGGGATTCAGCAGTGTTCAAGGAGACTGCAGCAAAGAGTAAATTTTAGTAGAAAATGAAAACTCTGTGGCTTTTAAATTGCAGAGTAATTAAATGAAACAACAACAACAATAAAAAGAGCAGTGCAGTACAGATATTTGCTATTACTACACTAATTTCCCATACATGTCATTGCATGTTATCTTGATGCTAGATGAGACTAAAAATTAACTTTGAAATATAGAGCCTGTACTTAGTAGGAAACGTTACCTTCAAGTGCACTACTAGGGAATTTACATTCTGTGACCAAATAATCTTGTGTATTTAAACTTAGACACCAACTTTCAGTGGAACCTTCGGAGCATTTTCAGGTAACAATATCTGCACCTGTGTTGCAAGATCATCATTTTGTTGCAGAATCCTTCTTTTATTTGCCCTTCTTCATTGCAAATGTAAAATAATCTATTAAAAGTAACAGATTAGAACTCAAATCATCTTAAGGTAGAAGTTACATCTGTTGCTGGCGTTGTAACTAAGGTGCTTCTCTAACCTTTTGCTAGTTTAAGGCATTGACTTATTTCTGTTTTGAGAATGTCCCTCTGACACTTTCCCATCATCTTATTTTCTATTAGGCCAGCAAAACTACGTTAAATCTGAGCTGCCTGCCACAGTTCCTAATGTTTGCTAACCTGAATGTGATTGATGTCATTGTCATTTTCCATCTCTAATGGTCATAGTATACTATTTCTGGTTGTATCTTTTTGATAGATAATACATTTAGCCTACTGAAAAACTTGAAAATTAGAAGACTGTATTCCAGCAGTTGTATTTTTGTCTGAAAAAGGCATACTGTGCCAGATTCTTACATCCTTTAGCATTTTACAAGTCAATAGGACAGCTGTGAAATGAAATTATTTTTAATGCGAAGTGATGACAGAATCTGGTAAGGAAATCATCAGGAGTTAATCAGGAAAGTTTTTCATTTTTCTTACAATCTATTCTATGTTGTCTTTGTCAATTTTAGTGTTCAGAGCAAGACAATAATAGTTCTATGCATAGATACAGCCTTAATTAAAAGAAAGAAACCTCTAAACATCTCTTTCATTTGCCCACTCATAGTTAATCATGTAGTAGAATGCCTTTATAGATAAATGATGTTTTTGGCAGTGAGGGGCCCATTATTTCAGACAACAGAGCTGTGAATCCATTGTCCAGAGTGGGCTGTACTGCTGGGGATTTGCACAAGCGCTGTTAATTTGTCGGTATGTAACTAAGTCAATGGCAGTGAAGCTCATACCTGTGCTCTAGAAAGATGACTGGAAGAGGCCAAGCCACAAAAGATGAAAAATGGAAAAATACATACCTTTTTTTTTTCCTAATGACTTCAGCTGTTAAATCAACAACTTGCTTGTTTTAAATGAAGAAGTGAGAAAGTATCTTTTCATATGAGACACATCATTAATATGGATTTTTTTTTTTTTTGCAAACTTGCATAGGCAGCTCTGAGAGAATAGTAGTAGATGAGACACAGATCACATACTTTCAGGCTTGTGTGTGCAATTGTATCATTATCCAGTAGTAAAAACTGCAGCTGTAAGCAAGATGTGATCAGAGTGGTTTGCTAAAAACAAGAAAAGGATGGAAAAATACCCCCACTCTGACTTGCTGCTGAATTTTCTTGCATTTAAGTGAAAAAGATTATTTTTCCATCAGCTTTCTATAGGTAAAATGTTATCGCATCTGACACACTTCTTTCTCATGCCTGACAGTTGAGAGATGACGAAAGTTGATCAGTGCTTTACAGTTGATAAAAATGGCATGCATGTGCTTAGCCATCAACAGCTAATTAACAAATTGAACTGTAGCTCAGTTAACTATACATTTGCTGAAGGAAGCATAGAGTTCTTGTAGTCTTCAAAATTTCTTGAATGTTTCAGTAAAACAACTGTTTGCATTTTGGATAGTATTATTGCTAGAAACTCTAAAGATAGTAAAAAAAATGGCTTATTGGGTAGAAAGTACTGGTGCCTTTGAGGTGATACTAGGTAGGGTTACATTTCTGTAAGAGCAGTATGTTGGATGTAGGGTGTGTGTTGGACTGCAGAGAATGGAAAAGGTGATAACCGCTTACTGACTTTTTGCTTTTAATGGGCAAGCATAACTATTATTTCTCTATAAAACCATATTGTTGTATGCAATGCAGTTAAAGCCACTAAATCAGCTTCTGCTTATAGAAGTTGAATATATGGAATGCAATGAATGGGATGGAATTTGTTCTGTCCCCAAAGACAGCATCTACCAATGGGAAGAATGATGACTTAAAGGGAGAAGCCTCAGGCCAGTCCTGCAACAAGTCACCTCTGGTAACTCTGCAGTGCTGGTGAGGAGGATATTGTGTTTGGAAAATCCCTTTGGTAGCAGAGGCTGAACAAGAAACCCAAGGTGTCACTCACCTGTCAGGTCTCACTGTTTCAATTACACTTAGGTGATGCATTGAGAGGGATGCTGATTTTGCTGTTCCGCAGTCATTGATTTATGCTGTTCCTTTAACATCACTGGGTTCTTTGGCAGCAGAGCAGCCTGACTCCATGCATATTCATAACAGCAGATAACTCCTGAAGGTTCTGTAGAAACCATATATCTGTCCATTGCCACTAATGCCATATTGCTGACAATTAAGATGCCAAGGAAGCCTACTAAATATCTTTGGATCAATAACTACTGCCTATGTTCAATGTTCTGGCCATGCATTATATGTATTCTGCACATTAGCTATAGCTTTCCCCTTTGGATTTACTGTCTGAGATAGCTGTATATGTTACAAATACAGCAGCCTGTGATTTACTAGAAATTGATTTAAGGAAATACTAGTGCAGTTCTACCCACAAAAAAAGCAACCCTTCAGATATGAGCTAGGAATCCAAAGCTTCGATTGGGAAGCTGGTACTAATAAGAATGTCTTGTGTAATTCAGAAATGTGTTTCAGCTGGAACTAACTTGGCCATCACAGATTGCTTTATTTTGTGACTTAAAATGATGTTGTGAGTAAGAAAGTGAATGGAAGGAACTTCAAGATTGGGTAGGATATGACAGTAGTCTCTGTAGAAGACAGAAGTAAGATTAAGTTAAACCTGGAGTACATAAGGGTCATCATTCTTAGTGGAGGGGATGGGACATTTGTAACACACTGAGCTTGAGCACAGCAGTTACAGAGTGTGTTACATTGTCTTTGTAGGGAGGGCCCAAATTCTGCACTTGTCAGAAGTACTGTTCTGTGGATATAGTCTGTCACATAGTGAAATGCACTGTAGACCTGTCGTGATTATGCTCCTTTGCCTTTGTGTAGTTAGCTTGCTCTAGGATTAAAATCCAAATTTCTACAGGTGTTTTTCACCAAAGTGAATGGTTTGGTTTGTTTTTTTTTTTTAATGTATGGGACTTGAATTTTTATCTGGAATAGACTGTGAGCCATAAAGCAATATTTTTTTCCCAGTAACTTGCCCACCATCTGCAGAGAATCATTACACAAAATACACAAAAAGATTTGACATTGAAAAACTAACTTTCTGCGGATGTTTTGAAACTTAGTCTTATGTCTTGAGGTTTGCCTTACTGGTCATGTGATCTTAGCTGCTTTTAGAAAATCTCCCTTATGTTAAAACTGTTTCATCTAGTGAAAAGCTTTGGGGCATTGACACTGATCCTGCCAAGCCTGAGTGATGGGCGCAAAGCTGCAAATGTTATCTCCTCATTTCTTGGTCCACAGTGGGAGATGGATGTTAAAATTAATTAGAGTACTGAAGCTTAGGTTTTTGTTTTTTTTTTGTTGTTGTTTTTTTTTTTGTCATGAGATTACTTATATTTTTCTCTCCCCAGAGGCTCTTCTGGTTTGCTATCTTTGTTGCCCTTTCTGTGTACAAGTGAATATTCTCCTCTGCTCACATGGTTGTCACCTGAAGTTATGCTCAGGGACTAGATGAAGTGATTAATATGTGAATTAGAGATATGAAATCTTCTCTGAAATGAAGCTGCAATCACAGTTTTGGAGCTAACATTTCTTTAGTTTTCCATAATATTGTCTAACTGATGATTTATTTATGTTGTGTAGCTCTCAGAGCCTGACAAGAGTCAATGGAATGGAGAAATGAATGATGTTTTTTTGTTCCATAAATAGCAATTCCAGCAATGCTAACTTCTTTACATCATTGTGTCTGGAGTGCATTTCTGTAACAACACCTTTATTGTGTACAGTTTGGAGTTTTTGGTGGTGTCTTTTCCCCTGCTCTGTCCTGGAAACAGGAAAACTGGAAATAGGGATTGATGAACAAATGTGATGATAACTGTCAAAAGTCTGAAAAAGGTGTTACTGAACTGATGTGTGAGGAGTGATGGGAGCTCAAATTCAACAAGGAAGATGGGAAGTCTGTGTGCAAGTCTAAGATTTTAGCCCCCGGGTTTCCTCCTCTGAGAGAGTCAGGCATTCAGGTTTGTCACTTTGTGGCACGATGCCATCCAGATAGCTGCGATAAGGCAGTTCATCCTCCTGCCTGCTTGGGGAGCATCAGTCCATAGCTCCATGTGTGTGTGTGGGAAATAGTTCTGCTAATATGTGTTGTGAGTCACTGTGTTTATATGGCTATATATTGGACATATAGAAAAGAAAACTCTTTATAATTCCCTGCCTCTAAAGACTGCTTTCTCTTTGCAAGAGGAGACAAACATTTCTAAAAGTTGTTGGAAAAGTTACACTCTCATTTTAAACTCTTTAATGTAAACAATATTCTAGGTAGTGGTGTGGCTTTCAGCCAATTATGTTACTGTGTTTATGTAAAAGGGACCCAGACATACAAGGATGCCTGTACCTTTAAAAAACCTGTCAAGAATTTAAACAAAAATTGTGGTTTCAAATATTCTCAAGTGTGAAGAAAAAACAAGACTTTGTCCTGCATTGCAGATGTCATTCGAAAAGTTAAAATTTCAACTGTTCAAAGCAGAAACGAAATGAAGCAACAACTAGCAGAGCTAACAAATTAAATGTAACAAAGCAAACAAATTAAAACCATGACAACTAGTGAATGGGTAGATTAAAAGAACTGTATTACCACCATATTGGATCAAGTAGTTTATCTACTTTAAATATAGTCCCTAAATTTGCATCTGCCTGTATTTTGTTAATTAGCATGCTCAATTAAATGGAATGCATTAACTTGTGGGCTTTTTTATCTTTAAACTAGTGGATTTGCTCTTTTTCTCTGAAAAAAACACATTACATTCCAATTAATGTGTGTATGTAAATCCCCTTGTGCACATGGGATATTTTTTGAGTAGCCTGAAATTACCAGTGAAGCAATACCTGACCTGTTCTGTTGATGGTTATATGAACTGGTTTTAGTCCTGTCACTGCCTAGTGCTGTGGCAAGCTGGAGGGTGTTTGATCTCAGCCCCCAACACTGCAAAGCCTGGAATGATATGGTAGGCCAAGGACAGCAGCAGGTGAAGTGTTGCAGACTGCTAATACTGTCAGTGATGGAGGCTCATGGACTGGCTTAGTCCCAGGAGCTGTGATTTCCTAAATATGTGCTTTGAACCAGAACGATGACAGAAGAATATGGTAGTTGGCATGGCACATATAGAGAATTTGTCACCTTTCTCTTTTTCTGCTGTGCAAAATACAGATTTTCTTTGAAAAAACTCCACATTGGAAAGTTTGATCGGTTTTTTGTGAACTGGTCTGAAATTTCATCCATTTCTGTCACCCAAAACTCTTCTTTGCAGATGTTGCTTTTCTTAATGTTTCTCATGGCTGTTTCTTCTGTTTGCATGAAGCAGTTGCCCCACTGAGGAGATAACTTGTGCAAATGAATTCGCACAGGTGACAAGTTTCCATGTGCTGTTTATTTCATGTTAAGTCATCTTTGTTTGCTCCCCTTGCTAGTGATTAAACTGCTGGGGGATGCTATGAAGCACACACATTTCCAATTGTCTCCTGGTGGAAGTCCATAATGCAGTGATTTTGGAAATTCTGAGTGGGAAGGATACATGTATTTAACATTTAGCAGGTATTTAGCGTGGAAATATGTATTTAACTGCTTCAGCTAAGCCACCGCTGTGCTGCACAAATCCATTAATGAACCTCACTGAGTGGTATCTGATGTTCAATGTGGGTGGGCTTGCTTTGGCTTCTTTTTGCTTTGTGTAGCAAGCAGGCTTGAAAGCAAGGGCCATTATCACTAATGAATGATGAAAGTTAAAAATAACAGCCCTGTGGAGTTGTCATGGTGTTTTAAGGAACCCACTTGTTTCTCAGCACTTCTGAGGCCTTCTCAGGAGCTCTCTCCTATTTTGAGCCAGGGAGATTTTGTATAGATGTATTGTGTTAACCATTGTGCTGGAAATCAAATTAAGTAATTAAGTCACTGCTTATATTCTAAAGACAATCTTTTCCTGGCCTTATAGTATACAGTTAAAGAGCTCCTTATCTTTTCTGTAAAGAAGAATAAAAAACTTGGTACAAGTTTATTTGAGTGATATATTAGAGCTGAATTGGAAATGCCAAGAACATTATAATTTCCATTAGTAGCAGTAATTATTTTGTGTAAACTTAGCACTCCACCCAATAGCTGCAACTTTGGGTCACTAAGTATTAAAAAAAAAAGAAAGAAAATTGCATTTCTGTAGGATACCTCTCATAACTTTTGTGTTGGAAGATAAACATAAAATGGTAAACAAAGAAGAGCAAAGCCAGAAAACTCAAAATGAAAAACCCAGAGCCTTGTGGGTTTTTTTTTTTGTTTTTTTTTTTTTAATTTTATATTTAATATTTACCTTGGCATTTCAGATGAATCCATAAGAAATTAATGCTGCAGCTACAATTCTTAAGCATTTATAAAGTGAAAATTAATGTGGAGACTATGAAAATAGCCTAGAAAAGAGTTACTCCAGCAAACTACATGTACGTATACCTAGAACAATAGTATGTCCTGTATTCAGAAAGGAAGGAAGTTTCTTAATAAACAGCCATGAATGAAGACCACAGAGTTGAAAGTGCCAGTTCTGATCCAAATCAATTGCTGTGACATCTGTTTTCTTGTCTGAAGATAATAATATCAGTCAGCCAGACTGTGTATCATTGCTAGTAAGTGCCATAAAAGTGATACTGTACCAAATTTGTGGAGGCTGAGGAAAGAGATGGTAAATGGAGTTCATTTTCTTTCTTAACTGAATACCTCATGGTGGTGTTAATTTTCAAAATGCAGTGTTTTCAGTCTTCACACTGATAAACATTCACTGCAAACCCCCCCCCCCCCTCCTTGAACTTGTGTTTCTAGGGTAGTTCCAAAAGTAAAAGGAAAAAACTTTGTAGCTACTTCTGTTACTTTATTACTTATCTTCTGTACACTTTATTGGAATGCACGTCAATATTACTGTAACTTGCAAACTGAAGTAAGAAGTAGCAGTTTGTCATGGTTTAGCAAGGAGTTGCTTTTGCTTAGTAACAGGGGGAGCGGGTTGCAGTGAAGACCCGGTAAAAGTTTTTTAGACTCTCCCCCGACTCCTGGGTTCAGACCCACCCCCCGGCCCGGCTGGGCCAATCTGGCGTCTCTGCCATCACTATTTAGGGNTTTGGGACAAATGTGCGTCGGTGCAGCCCGTGCAGGGCTGCCGTGTGTGTCATGGACTTGCAGGGAGGACTGGTGTGGAACTCACTTGCCCTGAGGTGAGACAAACGGCAGAAGCCACCAGGAACAGACTGACTGAAACCCCCACTCCCTGCCCCCCTGGGCCGTTCAGGGGGGACGGAGGTATAAAACACTGGGATCAGGGCTCTGAGCCCGGGAAGAGGAGAGGGTAGTTCATCATCGTTTGTCTCCCTATTCGGAAGCAGGAACAAATACACTGACAGATGTTTGCCTAAATTTGCTCTTACAGAAGAGATTCACAAACTCTTCAGGTGCCTTGTGCTGCAACTGTGCTGGCTTTGTGCACAGAAAGTTTGGCCTGAACTCCATCTTGGTAATCTCTCCTGAAAATGGAGTCTATTGCTGCCTGCTCTTTCCCAAAAGAGTCAGGAATGGGGCTGATTTTTCTTCTTCATAATAATTGTAGGTCTGAAGGCTTCAGTGCTACAATTACTGTCAGGTTTTGTTCATGTTTTAAGAAGAAATGATGTCAGTAATTTCAACTCTTTTTAGTATGCTGTTTAATTATTATTCTTGTTTTCCTTGTTTGTTTTTTTTTTCAAGTTAATCCATGATGACTTTTATAATGCAGTAACATGATTTAGATGTGTGTTATAGATAAAGAGTTCTGAGTACAAAATGGAGATTGTGCTTCTGCTTCTCTTGTGTAGTGTTCCTCCTGGTATGTGCCCAAAGTGAGCTGCTGCTTCAGCAGCAGCAGAATAACTTGCCATACACACGATGAATTTGCTTCTTGCAGAAAGTCCCAGTTCTGTTTGTGTAGCATTGTCACTTTTCTGTGGAGTCCCAAATGCATGGTTTTACTTCTAATCTAGTTTCTCCTGTTCGGATTATTGGCTTACTTGGAGAAGATTTTTGGACTTTCCTTCCAGTTTCCCAAGACAGCGTCAAATTTTGATCTTATTCTCCAGAGTTTTTACCTTTTTGATTATCATCTTCTGCATGTTTTTGTAAGTCTACTCTAAACCATTTGTGAAGATATGGAAGAACACAGAACGTATCTCTTCAGAACTGTACTTGAAACACCCTTCAGGTTAAAAGGGAACATTTTTAAAACTACTCTAGGGACTTTTTACCTAATTGCGAACTATAGTTCACTTTTTCAAAGGGAAATGTACATCACGGGTAGAAACTTTAGCAAAGACATTTTTGTATTTATCCACTAATCTAGTTACTCTGTCATAGATGGAACTGAGGTTGGTTTGACATGATTTGTACTTGACAAATTCATGCTGTCTGTTTGCTACCCATTTATTATCCCCTAGGTGACTGTAAATTGATTAATAATATGTTCTAGTAGGTCTCTAAGTAGCAAAGTTAAGCTTCCTGATCTCTAATTCCTCAAGTCTTCTTTCCACCTACTTTTAAGTTAGTCCTAGCTTTGTCCTTCTATAGTCTTTAGTGACATCCCAGGTCTTCTGTCATTTGGGCCTTGTTTCTGCTAGTGCTTCAGATAATTAAAGTAATTTTTACCTAGCCCTGCTATTTTTAATAATTATTAACAAACATAAAATACTGTAGCTGTTCGGTTTTTATTATTTTTTTGAGGCTTTTTCCCCTAGTTTTGGGACTTGAGCTTCTAAACTATAGTTAAGTGACTTAAGTACCTGGTCATGTCTAATATTTGTGAAGAATGACAATGGAAAGATATGAGCATTTCAGACTTGCATACAGGATTATCTGTTTTCTCCACTAAGTATTCATTAGTACTTTCCTTTGTCTCTACAGTACTTAAGATGCTGTCATTTTGCATTTTACAACTGTGTAATTTATTTTGCTCCTTAAAATTCTGATTTCATATCTTTGTGCTTGTACTGCTGTCTCTGTGATTGGTGGGCAGAATGTCTCAGAAGGAGCTGTCCTGCCCTGCCACAGACTTCAACATCTCTCCTCTGGGTTGGCTCTCAGTTCTTCACATAAAAAGACTAAGATTTTACTTTCATATTTTGGTAGGTTTTTGCTAGATTTATTTTTCCATCACATCAACACTGGTTAATTAACCATGGAATTGTTTTAGTGGAAAGACCTTTAAGATTATTGAGTCCAACCACTAACCTCACACTGCCAAGCTCACCACTAAACCATGTTCCTAAGCACTTCATATAAGCACTTTCAAAAAATTTCCAGGGACTCCACCACCTCCCTGGGAAGCTTGTTCCAGCATTTAACAATCTTCTTAGTGAAAAAGTTCTTAATAATCTTCAATCTAAACCTTCCCTGGTGCAACTTGAGCCCATCTCCTCTTGTCCTATCATTAGTTGCTTGGCAGAAGAGACCAATCTCCACCTCACTGCAGTCTCCTTTCAGGTTGTTGTAGAGAGTGGTCATGTTTCCCCTCAGCCTTCTCTTCTCTAGGCTAAATAGCTCCCTCAGTCACTCTGCATAAAATTTGCACTCCAGACCTTTCCCTAGCTCTGTTGCGTGTCTTTGGACATACTTCAGCACCTCAATGTCCTTTTTGTAATGAGGGACAAAACCGAACCCAGCACTTGAGATGAGGCCCCACCAACGCCAAGTACAGGTAGACAAGCACTCTACTGGCCCTACTGGTCACA
The DNA here is from genome assembly GCA_013401255.1 of Urocolius indicus. NCBI lineage: Eukaryota > Metazoa > Chordata > Aves > Coliiformes > Coliidae > Urocolius > Urocolius indicus. The sequence continues at coordinate 46,269 of WBNH01009465.1, read as the reverse complement.
CTATTTCTGATAAGCCAGGACACTATTGGCACACTGCTGGTTCATGTTCAGCTAACGTGGACCAACAGTCTCAGGACGCTCTCAGGTCCTTTTCCTCCGGACAGCTTCCCAGCATTGCATGGGATTGTTGTTGCCAAATTGCAGATCTCAGCATATGGCCTTCTTAAACCTTGTACAACTGGCCTCAGCCCATCAGTCCAGGCTATAAGTTTATCATGCAGCTGCATTACTATATCCAATGCAGGAAGGAAGTGGGAAATGATGGTGTGTAGTGGAGGGAAGAACAGATGGCACTGTTTGGTGGTAGCCTGCGCTTAGATTGAATGTGACACGAGAATGCATTGAGTCACTTGCTGATGTGTTTTGATTTTGTTTCCATTATTAACAGAGTAGACTTGGGAATTTTCAATCACTGAAGCCTTATAATTGAGGTATAAATTGTTTCTCCCCCCATACACTTACAATATAGTAAGATAGTGAGAAGGACAGAGTGGATCTTTGCTGGAGGCAAGGAAGCACAGAGTGAAGAAATACTGGGCCACATGAAAGTACTATTGATTTTTTTTTTCACTGCCTGCAACTTTTTGAAGATATTCAGAGCAGTTATCAGGAGTTCACAGCTGATGTACAGCAAAGATGTGGTGAATAATGTGGGATTTTTTTGTTCCAGTATTATTCAGCTTTTTAATTAATGTATTTCCTAGCTGAATATGCTTGCTACAGTTCTGAACATTCAGCATTGAGGAAAGGAGACAGGGAAGTGTTTTGAAAGTGTGGCTTACACTTCAGGAGGATTTCTACTTGGTTAAGAGTAGCCTGAAATAAATGGGGTCTAATTAAAGAGGAGTAAGTGCTTTGTACTGACATCGGGCAAACATAATCCATGACAGTGTTCTTGGTGAATGGCTACTAGGTATCAGTTTCAGAGAAAACCTTTTAGAAATACAGTGAATGAAAACTAATGTAAGCCAATGGTCAAGCTATTGCCAAATGTCATCCAAGATTAGAAATATAAAATCTGTAAGAGTTGTGCGTGTATTCTAATGGGAGAAAAAAAGATGAGAAATTAAATATGTAAAACTATCTTGGAAAGTAAATCTCTATTATTTTTGCAAAGAAAGAAATAGCAGGTGGAGGAGTAGGTGTTCAATTACAACACAGAAGCAAGATGAAAAGGTTCTAAGAGTGGGCAGATTTAAGCATGGAAATAAATGATCATGACTGGTATCTCTGGACTAGGTGTTTTCAAATATACTAGACACATATTTGTCAGGAATGGGTTTTTGAATAGTAATTATCTTACTTTTAAAAAGCAAGAAGTAAATACCTGCAGGTACCTTGTTACTCTGCAGTCGTGGTTTTATTCTGTTGCCCTTAATTTTCCTGTTACTATTTGGCAAGTCTTGATTCAAAGTAATTGTTGCTTTAAGAGTTCTATTAGTTGCTTGTTAGTTAAGATGAGATCTCAGCGAGTGTATCTTGGTAACCTCTGTGGCTGATAACCTCTGCACTGTTCCCGTTGTGCCCTGAGAAGCAGTGTATGGGCTTAAACCTTTTCTGTAGAGAGTGTGGCATCTTGGTGTCTGAATGATTTGTAATGAGAAACCTAACTGTCTATTGGATTTATTTATTATATGGTGATTGCTGAAACAGGAATTAAATACCCTGAAATGTTCTCCTAGGCATCCTGATTTTATGAACAGAATAGTTTTACAAGCTGGATAGAATGTCAGGCAGAATTAATTGAAGTAGTAAAGGACAGTTTTGCGAGTTGAATGCTGTATAACGAACATAACCTGTAGTTCTTAAGAATTTAATTTGTACTATAAAATGTTTCACTTGCATGGAAAACCTTATTTTTCACAATCAGCCCACTGTAGAGTATATGTACAAATAGGTATTGATTTATTAGAAAATCTATTGTAAGATACATACATCAAGAGAAAGTGCTAATTTATACCCTAAGGTAAACATATCTGAACAACTTGAGGAGCTGAGTGCCTGTATTACGGGAAGACACAACTCAACATGCTAACTGAATTTATTTTCTTGCCATTGCATCATTTGTAACACAACAGTGAATGTTATGGCAGGATGACTTTGATGGAGATCATGCTTCCTATTACAGACGTGCTGTAATTGATTTACTCCAAAAGGAAAACAACAATGATGGCACAAGCTTCTGCATCTTATCCCTGTGGTCAAAGACATAGCAGAAAATTTATCTAAGCTTACTGAATTCTTGAGCTAGAAGCTGAAAGGCATTTTTGAGTTCATTGCTTCTAAGCAACATGTAACAGATTAACTGACAATGCAACTGTACCGGAAACAGCAGGGTCATGAATTATGTTTATATGAAAAGCTTTTCATGATCTGCTGATTATTTGGCTTTGCCTTAAAATGGCTAAATTGTGGTTCTAAGTTTTAAAGACTCAATAAACTGCAGTAGGTATACATAAAATTCTGTCTGATTTCAAGAATCAAGTAAAATACCACTATTCAGTGTTTCCCAGCTTTGAAGGTGTGCAAATTTTTCTGCCTCCTATTTCTTTCTCAGTAAAACAGACACTGGGTAATCACATCTCAGAACAAAGTACAGGTTATCAGTAAAAGCTTAATGTTAAACACATGGTCAGGGACATTGAGTTAAGCAGCTGAGGTGTCAGATTTTGGGATTTCAGGATTTAACTGGGTTAAGCTATGTTTTTTGTACTCTTCAAGGCATTTTCTAGTGAGAGTATCTTGTGTTAAATATCATTACTTATTACAGGTTCTTTATTGGATAATACTGTGAGTCACATTGCTTTTTCACATTACTTTTCCTTCTGAGGAGAAGGAAGAAGGTGTAATTTACTAATTTATTGTTTCTTTTCAAAATAGCTTAGTTTACATGTTTATTTCACTGTGATTGCTGTAAGCATGTAAACATGGAACCAGAGACTCCACTGCTTCTGTGACCTGATTTTCTTTTGCTAGGGATAGGATTAGGAATGGATTTATACCCTAAAGGGCAAGATTCACAATTAAAATAGAGAGGAAAGGCTGTGGATCAGAATTGAGTCTATGCATGTCGTATTGACCATTCTTTGGTTAGAGTGCTTTTGTTCTAGAGTGCAGTTTGACTCATCTTGAAGAGATCAACATTTTATTATTAGGTTTCCTGTGAGGTTAGGGTGTTTGTGCCACTGCATGCCAACAGGACAGAGCTGCAAACATTAGTAGACACTAGAATCTGAGAGAGAGGTCATCGGTATCTTACTGCTGCTGTTAATATTTTTACCTCTGTGTTATCTTTGTATTAATTTGTCATAAATGGAAAAAATCTTACCGCACTCTTTTTGTTGGAGTTGGTGTTTGGTAAAGGTACAAAAAAAGAGTTCAGCTTCTTTATAGCAGTGATAACTTGCATTTTTAAATTTCTGGGCATATACAGCGTCCTGTATTGTAATTAGCATTGTGTAGCATATTTGGTTTGTATTGCCTTTTGGCCTGGAAGTGCTTGGCATTAGGAGTGTTTAGGCATAGATTTTTCTTGGTGATATGGATTGTATAGGAACTGTAACAATGGTATGTCAAATGCTTCCAGAATCAAAAAAGAAAAATAAGTTGCTGCAAAATATAAATGCAAATATAATGCTAAGATTTTATAGCTGATGACGTGCCTTTTCTGGAACGTAAGATTGCTGGTTTTCGCCGAAGTAAGAGTGTACAAGGCAAAGAGGGCAGGAAAGGGAGCGTCTTCAGGGGAAATAGGTAATGGAAGTTAACTTCCTTTGGTTATATGATGCTCTTCTTTTCTGAAGACAAGAAGATATGTAGTCTACCAAATGAAAGCTGATTGTTGAGCCAGAGGAAAATGTATATATGTTCCTGCTGAGAAGCATATATGTAACCTAAAGAGATACAGGACAGGAATGTTCCTGGTCTTGCATGGCAGGGCATGTGTACTTCCAAAGAGCAGATGTATAAATCTGGAACAACATCACCTACTAGCAAATAAGCTTTCTTTTTTTTTTTTTTTGTTTGTTAGTATTTTGGAATGTAGAATGTAAAACTGCAAAACAAAGCCAAAAGTATATAAGTTTTTATTATTACGATGCTGTGTCTTGAATTTTGACAGCAAAAATGTAGTATTGGAGAGATGTAGTGGGTAGCCTTACCTTGAATTAAAATGTTTGCTTGGAATTCTTTATGAGGGGACATAATTAATTTCTTTTGTTCTGTAAAATGTATATTGAGCCTTGTCAGCTTGCTGTTATCTGAAAGCTGAACAACAAATGCTGTTGGATCTTATGGCCAGATTCCTTAGGGTAGCTTTCAAAGTGGCAACCTATGGCTCCCTTGCAACTTAAAAATAGAGACAGGATGTTTGCATTCTAGAAATAGTTGATCAGGTAAGGTTTTGTATTAGCTGTAGACAGAGTTTTTATGTATCAATTCAGGAACTGAAACATTCTCTCAATGAACAGAAAGATGTGTTAAGTGAAAGTGCTTTTTGAGTTCTCCTTCAAATAGGCTATTGAAGTTAAAAAAAAAATTACTTGGAGGTAGATACTGACAGTTTCTTTAAAAAGGAGTAATTTTAACAATCTTTCTAGGCTAGAGGTTATTAATGTTGTTCTCTGTTATAATATCCAAACTATTTTTTTTCTAAGGTCTTAGCATAAGCCAGTCTTGTTCATGTCATTGAGCTAACTATTTATGCAGCCAGCTCAGTACGGATTTTAGAGTTTCATGAGAATAACATTAGTATCTGGCAGTGAGTAAAGCTGTAAGATTTGCTGAGAAAATACTTGAAACGTTGAATCTTTTTCCACCAAATGGATGCCCCTCTCCTTCTCCATCATATGCCAGTGCGCCTGGCAATCTGCCACAGCCATCTAGTAGTTTCCCTCCTTTCTTGTATCTTTGAAGTTTTGAGTAGAAACTACAAGGTATTTTATATGGTTCAACTCAAAGCATGTGTAAGCTCAAACTTTGTTTTAGTGCAAACTTTATCATCTCACTGTCACACTACTTTTCCAGGTTATCTTAGGAATGTGTTGCAAAGCACAAACCTGAACACAGGTGCTGAGATTCTCCAGTGGTCCTTTGTTCCTACCTTTTTTCATCTTCTAACAAGGTACTTGGAGAGACAGGCAGGAGCCTTTCCTTGTGTTTTATGTCAGCTCAGTTTTTGTAAGAGCTTTGCTGGAAGACTATACTGAAACCTTTTAGAAAAATGAAGTAGCCTCTGTCAGCCACCATTCCCTTGTTTTCAGGAAACTCCAGGAGATTTGAGATGTATCTTCACCTTATAAAAGCTGCATTGACTCATCCCCATCTGTTGTAATTATTCATCTCCCCACCATTTCAGCCCTTTTGGAGTGTTTCTGTTAGTTTGCATGACCTCAGGTCATACCTGCTCATCTGTACTTTCACCCACACTTTTTTCATAAGTCAGACTCTCATTAGTGCTTTTCTCTTGGCATATCCAGAAGCTGGTCTTAAGCAAGTGGTTTAACTGCAGGTTTACAATCCAACTATTCTTTCTCCAAATTCTTTTGCAATTCCCAGGTGAATGGCATCTGGCCCTGCTCACTTGTTACTCCTGTTGTCTATCTACTCCTTAGGTTTTTATCTGTAGTGGGTTTTTTTGGAGATGGATTCTCACATCTGTTCCCTCTCAATAACCCTAGAGGGATTCTGGTATTGGCAGCCTTTTCAAGGCCTAGGAAAGTTTACCTTTTATTGGGAAAGCTGTTGGAGACTTTTTAAGTTCATAATTAAGATAATATGAATTTTCAACTGTTATTTGACTGTCAATTTTTGAAGATATAAGTACTTTGTACTCTGAATTATCTGATTTTTAAAAAATAATAAGGCTTCAGACATTGCATGTTTTGAGGGTGTAAAAAGTTAGAAATTTATATATGATAATGACACATCTACATCCCTTTTTGCAATGCCGCAAGAAAAACAGTAGCAAAAGTGTTGGCAAGTAGAGAAATTGAATGTGTTGAATATTTGTAGAAGAGGACTTTATAATTTATTAAGTTCAGTAGTAGACATTGGTCTAGGTGAAAATTTTTGAAGAGTTATAATTGCTAATCCTAATGGTTCAGCTGATAATTTAAGGTCCATGTAGCAGTGACATTTATGCTTTAGCACAATAAGCTGCTACACCAGTTTATTATTTTTATGTTTTTGACATTGACTTAAAAGAGTACATGGAAAGAAAATCAATTATTTAACGCAGAGATTTAATCTGCAATCAGATCCCATTGCTTTTTACACTGTCATGTTGGTGCTTAAATGCAGAGGTGTCTTTCACAATCCAATATTTTATTCTACGTGCTTTATATAGTGATTTGATTTTAGTCATTTTTTTTTTCACAGTGCAAAATTGAGGAACCAGGAAAGTATGTGTGTGATGAAAATAATGGTTTGATTATGTTGGTCGTATTTGAAGAAACTGATAAGAGGAAGTTGTTTTAGTTATTTTAATGTTGATTTGAGCTGTGTTGTCATGCGAACAACAGCATGCTAGCATTTCTTGAACTAAAGATTGAAGTCCTAGTCTAATTCTCCTAGAATTGGAAACACTATCATCTTTTTTTAAATCAAACATACTAAAAAAAAAAAAAAAAAGCTTTATAAAAGAGTATTCTAACTACGGAATAGAAAAAAACCCCAAAACCTCTATGAAGCTTTACCTGAAAGTAAAATCATTTCCTTTACTGAATTTAGCTATAGAAATGCAGGTGCCAAGCAGGATGTTTTTGGCAAGTTCCAACTGCAGGCCTGTGATATAAATTAGTTAAAAACTGTACATTCTTTCTCTCAGTGCTCATACTTTGACTGTTAGTAATATTTTCACCTAAAATATATCACTGATGTTTTTTAAAGAAAACAAGAATCAAAGCGAAGATGTTGAGATAGCTAAGCCCTTACCAAGAGTTAAAAAAGACAATTACCAAAAAACAAATTAGAACCTTAGAACAAATATGTTTGTCAAGTGATGACAGAATGCTTTCTTGTTAACTTAAAGAAAAAAAAAAAAAACAAAACAAACAAACCAGGAAGAGCAGGTTTTAACCATCCATTGAATGAAAAAAATGTCTTGCCAGATATCAATACTATGACTGAAATTGAGAGTAAGTTCTATGCATCTCTGGAGTCCTAAAACATGCCAGCAGAAATAGATCAGCCCTTTAAATTAAAAGAAAATAGCAGGGGTTTTCTCCACTGTAACAGTAAAGGACAGCTACAGTCTGCATGCTTTGTAATTTATTTCAAATTGAATGGAGGTGGGAGGCATCTAGGATGTAATGCATGTTCAGACCAGGATGAAATGTGTGTCAAGAGGGAAGTTTTATGGGCTTGCACCTAAAAGCTTTTACTGAAGCCCAATGAGAGCAAATGAATCTCTTGAGCTCTACACTGGTCCAAAAACCTGTCTCTCAAAGGTTAAAGACATGGCTATTAGGGAAGGGCAACAGATCTTCAGGGCTGAATTTTAGTCAACTTGTACAGACATAAGACTCTGAAAATAAAGTTAGAAAGCAAGAATTAAAGCGAGGCCGCTTTGTTGCCTAAAGTGAATATTTGAAGTTATTGGGAGAGGATAGGGGAAAGTATGGAGTCTGCAAACGTGTTTATAGTAGGATAGGGTACTTGGAGCCATTTGAAGGAAGTGTTGGAATAGTGACAGCCCTCCAGTGCTTCACAATGTGCTTCACTGAAATCTTGACGCTAGGTTCCCTGGGGTACTTGTGCGCACTCTTCTTGGTACCGCAGCATGTTTAACTTCAGTGTGAGTGATAAGAATGTTGTTTGAGTGAATTTGTGTGTATGTTTTAGTGTTGAGGGTCCTCACTCCCTTTAATAGAGGACAGAAGGGATTTCCTGGCAGAATCTGTAGAGAGAAAGTACTGCTCAGTCTTTTCCTTGTGTCTGTGTTATGACCAAGACAGAACTCTCTCCACTCAAAAAAATTTCCTTATCTCCTGGAGTTCTAGGCTGATTTGGAAAGTTTTCTTTATATTCTTGCAGCACAAATGAATTTTTTTTCTCCCTTTTGGTTTCCAGACACTTCTCACAGGACTTTTCAAGCCTTGGACCGTCTCTGAGGGTTGTTTGTATTCCTTCTCCCAACTTCCACTCTGAAATAGACTCAGACCAGCCTGATGGCCCACGATTTTCCACTGTTATTTATTCAAGCCTTAGACAAGACACAGAGGGGAGCTGAAGCTCTGATGTTTTTGTTGGAGGGATGCCTTCCGATTTGAGCCACTCCAGGTTGTTTTATAGACAGCTTAATACATTAAGATAAAAAATCGTATCTAGGAAAAGTGTCTTACACAAAGTCATTCCTGTACTTACCATACATATTTATATCTGTCTTGTTTCTCTCTTAAGAAGACTGAATGGCATTATAGATGAGAAAAATACTGTGCTTCAGAAAATTAAGAAGTTCCCATAGCCAAAGAAAAGCCACATTCTTAAAGTGGGAGCATGAGCACTAACAAAGATATTACAGCACTGTTGTCCCAAAGAACTATCTTGGCATAGGTTTTTGAAAATAGAAATCAAAACACAATTACGAGCCAAAAAATACCAGTTTTTTCAGATATCTTTTACTGTCTGAAGAAATGACTCAGATTAGCAAATCAGATTAGTCCAATCCCTCCATACAAAAATTACATGTACTATTTTACAAGTCTTTTTATTGGAACTAGAGCTCCAATACCAGTGTGAGAAACAATTTCCTGATTGTGGAAAGGATTACTAATTTAATTTTTTTTCTGAACACTATGTGAAGTTTGTTACTTAACCTGAATTGTAGAGATTTTGCTGAGAAAGAACTAGATGATCAGTCTGAGATCCACACTATGCAGGATTGGTGTGTATCCTTCAATAATATACAAGCAAGTACTTTCTTCTTCCCTTGTGGAATCATACTGTTAAAAAGGGGGAGGGTGAGGGGAAGTTGCATGGTAAAACTTGACTACAAAACATTGCTCTGTAGGTTGTTTCCACTGATAGACATGAACTCTGATAATTGCAGATTGGTAAGGAAAGACAGAAGGTGAATCATCTGTCTGCCTCAGGCTGTGTGCCCTGTGGCAAGGAAGAATCAGAGGGCAGCAGCTGGGGCCCTGCAGAGCTGCATTTCTGAGAGGGCCAGTGAGTCACTGAGCAGGTACTGTTAGACTGTAGGGCAAATTAAGAAGTTAACATTAGTAAAGGAGACCAAGGTGTTTGGTTCCCTTGCAAAGTACAGTGTAACAAAATAGAGGTGAAGTTGTGTAGAGGACTAGCTTGTATTATAGTCTCAGGAGAGACAAGGAACTTCTTGGCACACTAGTATTTCTGTAATTAGATTTAAAGGCAGCTCCCTGATTTGGATGAATGTATCCTTTTGGAAAATTCTAACTTAAGATGCTGAAGCACTTGGAAATATTGTTTTTCAAAATAAATCTCAGTTTACAATATTCCAAATCTGCCTCTGTTTTGAAGGAGCATAGATAGATACTATCAGTTATTTATTGTTTTGGTGGAATATTTTTTAAAATATATTTCAGAATCTGTTTGCTAAACTGATGTCTACAAAAGGAAACTGCTAGAAACACATTTGATTTCCTCTGCAGGTCATTTTTCCACCTGGTTTACTTATTGCTTATTTTTCAAGAGAGCTGCTAGGCTTTTGACATTATTAGTAGACAGACTTGTTTAAAAATTATTAGTGTTGTTGGTATCATCATTGTCATCATTTCCATGGAGTAGACAGTAATAGTCATAGTGGTAACCCTAAGCAGCTTTTTTTAATAAACTATGGTCTATAAACTTTTTGTATGAAGCACTGTAGAAGCCAGGAAGACTGTAGTATAAAGTGCTTATGGAAACGCAGCAGGTTTTGTTGATGGCTTTTTTTATGACTTTTTTGGTGGTTTGTTGTTTTTTTTTTTTTCAATAAATCAGGGTGTAAATGAAGCATGAAGAAGGGGGAAGACAAAGTAACAGCAAAAAGCATTATTAAATTTCATACCATTTCTCCTGAGGTCTATGGAAAAGATCCATAGTTAAGAAATTCAGATTTTTCTTCTTTTTCCCCTTTTTCCCCTTTCCCTTTTTCACTTTCCCCCTTTCCCTTTTTCTTTTTTCTTTCAAGTGGTGAATTTCTGTAAGGCAAAGATCCTCTGACTCCCTGCAGTCTGTGGCTACTTCTGATATAGCCCAGTGTTTCCCAGCTGTGATTTGGCACCTTTTAAGTAACAGGCTTTGTAGCTGTGCAAATAAATATGTGTCAATGTCCAGTGTATTTCGCATACAGCACACAGTTAAGGAAGTCAGTAATTTTTCTGTTAAGTGTCATTTCTGAATTCCTTGGCCACTCCTTCCTTTGTGACCTCAGCATTTTAAAAAGTTGTAACAGATTGAAGGTGGCCTGTTAGTTTGTATGTGACAGCAACCAAGTTTGTTTACTTCTGAAAGAGTTTGTCTCCTATTTGAGACCTGAAAAAGGAGTTAATTTCTTTTGACTGGAGAGAGAAAGTCTGATTACTGCTCACTGTTGCTGCATTGATGTGCTTAGCATTATACTAATCATGCACTTATTTTACTTTGCAGTTTTCTCTTGAATTCTTACTTCCATGGTGTAGGTTATTTAATATGAAAATTTGGACAATAAAACTTTCAAAAAGTCTGCAGTTGAGTGTTCAGGTAATTGCTGAGACATAAAAATCTGATATAATTTTGTCAAATTTCTGATAGAGTTATAATTGATGTAACTTGACAGGTAGTAATGTAGGTTCACTGACAGAAGAAGGTAGGGTTTTTAGACTGGCAAACCACAACATTCAAACGTACTCTTTAAGATGTATAGACTCAATTTCAAGTAAGTACATAGTGCATGTGTCAGGCTTCAACAAGACTCATGTTCACTTGGATCATAACAGAACTGGTGTAATGAGATGGTTTCTGTCCAATTTCTTTCCCCTGCAGTTTTTCTTTTTTTCTTTTCATGCATTACTAGTTTAGTTTTTCTGTGGTTTACATGATAATACAGCCTCTTGTGTGTTTTCATTTCTGTCTCTTGCACAAACAGGCTTTGGATATGTTGAACAGTTCCAACCAGACTTGACAGAAAGGTAGAAGTTTCAAAAATTGATTTATTGAAGGGTTTTTCTTTACTCAGATGGGTAACTAATGATGCTATTAGCATCCCAGCTGATTATAGCTTTCAATCCTTGACTGTTTTCACTTTTACACATGCTGCTCATTTAGTGTCATGTAACTAATTTTCAAATTTAATCCTAAGTGCTCTATTAAAGGTATATTTTTTTGTGTGTGTGGGTATTGCTCCTTTATTTGGCAAATCCTGAAACTCTGCACTGTTTAGATGATGATAATTGTTGGATGTCTATCAGCAAGGACAGAATCATAATTTACAAATCTGTCCCTTCTAGATTCTATTGGGCTGCAGACACAAGTTTAATGTGGTGGATTTGTTTTGGTTTTTTTAGTATGATCTGTTTAGCAAAGGTAAATCAGCCCCTCTTTGCAGAAGAGGGAATGTCCATGGGCTTCTGGACAGAGGACTGTTCCTCATTAGCTCTTTGAAAGATATTTTCAGGTTCTGTAACTCTCATAATCTTAAGAAATTGTCCATTTGTCTTTTTGTCTGCTGAATTGTTTCCCCTTGATGATGTTCTCAAGGTTTCAAAGAAGGAGGAAAAAGATAAAGTCTTTGTGTCAACCTTTATTTTGAAGTCTACTTTCATGTATATAGAAGTGTTGCATGTTTGTAGGTCAGAGTTGCTTTCTCATTCTGTTAGATGCTGTCCCTAAACAGAGGAAGACAAAAAAGCAAAAGAATGGTCCTTATAGAATGTCTTGGAGTGCCTAAAAGAGATTTTTCACATTGAGAGAAGAAATGTCCAATTTGCATGGTTCCAAAATCTCCTTTCTGTGACATGACTCATATACAGAAGGAAGCCTGCAGACATGCAGAGCTGTGTTAATAGTGTGATTTCTGTACTGACTGTGAATTGATTAGGTGACCTCATGATAAGCAATCTGTCTTCAGTAAAGAGGAGAAAGGAATTACTGCTGCATCAGAACCACTGATTTGAACTGGTGACTTATGTCCCATTACAAACTGCTTTGCAACTTGCTAGTTATCTTTACTAGTTAAGTACAAACAGGACATTAAATATACTCCCTTTTTATCCCTGAGAAGCCTGTGAGTCTCAAGCTTCAGTAATTTAGCTCTGGATTACAGATCTCTCTCCTTCCCTTGATTTGTTGCTACAGGACCTGTTTTTCACTGGGGAAGAAACAGGCTCAAAATGCGTGCCTGATCTTATGGATCCCAAAGGCAAAGTTAACAAGTGTAATTTATTCTTTTGGCCGATGTAAGTTGTAACTGCTGTGTTAAACCAGGGAGGTTTATATAAATGTTTCCATAGGACATCAAGTTAATTCCGACTTCACAGGTCATAAATGCACAACCATGGAAGCCTTTACTGCCTCTGTAGCTGTATCTGCAGTAATTGCCTCCAGCAGATAATGTTATGCTTCTTCCTAACTGCTTGCCCGTGTCCCAGGCAGTGGGATTATTTGATTGCAATGAGGGAGATGGACTTTTAATCTCAATCATTATCTAAACAGGCATTCCCTAAGCATATTTGGGAAGGATCCTTTCTTGTGAGAGCATCACATCTTTTCAAGCATTGATGGTTTCAATGGTAGTAAAGCACATATCTGATTTTTATGATCTGTTATACATCTGTTAGACCACAAAATTTTGATTGCTAGTTGTTCCATTTTAGCCATTTTTATTGTAAAAAATCATTCTAGCACCTTTGCACAGAGGAATTAATACTACACAATTTTCATCATTAGATGTCTATATTTATTGGATGGTTTTGCTTTTTATGCTGAATGCAGGCTGCTGTAAATTTCCATTTACTGAATCTATGGATGTCTCAGAAGAGATAGGAAAAATTCTTCTAGCATATCTGAAAAATGAAATTATTTTCTTGTAATGGTAAGTGACAAAAAAAATCATTGGATCATTTTTATAGGAGTTTTCAGCAAGAATAAAAATTGAGATGGTAGGATGTAGTGAATGACAGATCTACTTCTGCAGCAGCCTTTTTTATTTGAGGAATCACTTAGGATTGTGCTTTTCTGTAGTAAATAATACATTGTATTTTCTGAACTTAACAATGGGGTAGTTTTACAGCAAATTTACATGGTGTTACTTTGTGCTCTTCTATTGTTTACTCTCAGTTTTTCCTGGAGTGTGGCATTGGAGAAGCACGTTTAGGTGATGACTTTTTTGGCTTCCTCATTGTCTTACCTGTCTTGAATTCTGATGTATTTTAATGGGAAGTTCCACTGTGGTTAAACCCAGTGTTAAAATTCTAAGCACTTTTTCTCTTCAGCTATGTGCTTGTCTTCATTTGCAATCAGCAGATTTCTTTTTATTCTGTTGTTACTATCTGGTATCCTGTGTTGTTATATATCATAACCTGTTGTTTATCACCAGTGGAGTCCTTGATAATTTCCTTCAGTTTGTTTGTAGAAAGAGAGGCAAGTTCAATATTTTCATGCTGGGTGCAGCGTTTCAGATTTTTCAACAATATCTGGAGTTCCTACCCAAGAGAGATTTTTCCCACAGGCTACAATGAATACCTGTCAGTGTTGCTTGCCATTAATAATGGCATGCAAAAGTTAATTGTGGAACTGCCACATTTTACTCATACTATTGTGTGCAGAACCAGATCATTTAGACCGTTTAGGATGGTTCTTCAACTAAATGCTAGCTGTGGCTTCAGAGGTAAAGCAAAGTACCCTGTCCTAAAGCTCTGCATCTTTCAGATGTCAGGAAAAAAACTCTATTCCATCAGCATGGTGGGGAATAACCACTCTGCAAACTTTGAAACAATGCATTATACTAAAGGAAGAAAAGATAGAGAACTTCACACTTTGCAGTTCTGTAGCTTTATTTCACTGCATTTAATCAATAGGCACGTAAAATACATCCATCTTTCTGCATAAAGGAGTTCTTGTGCTGCTGTATTGGCCACTAGCACTTAAAGCGGTCAAAATGCACAAGCTGTAGCAGGCTTTGCTACATGTCTTTGTGATTCTCATACATGCTGAGAAGTGTGGGGAGCTCAAGATACTGTGTTTGAAAGATCCTTTCTGTGATTAAATGGAGAGATGTCTCTGCCTGGGGCTGCCTGGTTGGTAACACAAATACAGACAGTGGAGTGGGTGGAAGTGAAAGAGGTTTGTGTTAGAGGATGGCTATGGGAAATCTCAGCTGCTCTGGCAGATCCACCAAAGGTCCATTAGTGAGAAATGTGCAAAATGCAGATCTCTTCAGTAGCTGAGCCAAGACACTGGATCTACTGAGCAACTGAACCTGTATTCCAGTGTCCTCAAACACTGACACAGCCATATGAACCCTCAAGGCCCACAGCCCCAGCCTAGCTACTGATGCAGACTCCCTACACTTACTAACATGCACATGTGCTGCAGAGCCCTCCAGTAACTGGCATGAGGCATTTCTTCAGCCCAGTAACTGTCCCTTGGGTCCAGTTGCCTCTAGTTAGCTGATTTTTCAAACAAAATTAAGTGACTACTGGCTTGCATGCAGGCACAGCTCTAGAAGGCCCGATTTGCACAAAGTGAAGTAGACTCACATTATATATATATATTTAAAGATATGCTAGAATTATCTCCAATCTTAAGTTGTACATCACTTTTGACAGAATTTAGGTGGTGTAGACTGGGTAAGGTAGCCAGAAAGAAAGAATTTAATGACCTGGTATCATGGTTTAGGCCCATTAGGAACAAAAAAATCACAATTAGCCTCAAGTACCAAAGACCTGAGGATTGCCAAAGGGCAAGGAGAGCTTAATTGCTGCTTATGGTCCAGGACAAAACAGACCAGGCTACTCAGCTTGGGGAAGCAATCAGAAAATAATTTAATCCAATACCAACTAAAACATAACCATAAAACCCCAAAACATAACCAACACAAAACAACACAGAGTAGTACAACGATGAAGAGTCCAACCGGCCCTTTAAGACCACCGTCTCCCCACCCGTCCACTCTTCCCAGACTCCAAGTCCTGATCCAGGTGTCTTTATCTCCTCCCATCTTGAACGGCTCAGGAGGGCAGGGAATGAGGGTTTCAGTCAGTCTATTCCTGATAGCTTCTGCCATTTGTCTCTCCTCAGGGCAGGTAGGCTCCGCACCAGTCCTCCCTGTACCTCTGTGGAGTACCTCACACACACAGCAGCCCTGCATGGGCTGCTCCGACATGTGTTCATCCCAAAGGTTGCAGCTCCTCTCTGCCTCCCATGTGGGGCTGCTCTGTGGCCCGCAGGCTCTCGAGCACAGCCTGTGCCATGGCCACCTCCTCACACAGTCTCTCGCCCATCTGGGCACACTCACCTGGAGCTGCTGGTGACTCTCAGTCCTGCCATTGCTCTCCATGGGTTGCAAGGGCACAGCCTGCATTCTCACCATAGGTTGCAGAGGGGTCTCTGGTCTGGTGCTTCTCTTTCCTTCCTTCCTTCTTTTCTGACTGCAGAGTCTGTGTGGTCGCCTCCATCTTGTACCACTCTTACACTTCCTCCCAAGCACTTCAAATTCTTGTCCCTAAATAGTGATGGCAGAGGTGCCAGATTGGCCCAGCCGGGCGGGAGGTGGGTCTGAACCCAAGAGCCGGGGGATAGTCCAAGAACTCTTTACCAGGTCTTCACTGCATCCCGCTCCCTTATTACCAAGCAAAAGCTGCTCCTCGATAAACCATGATACGTGGCATTAATTCTGGGCAAACCTGGGGTAAACACAAAACAGATCCTCAACTATTGATTTATAATGCTGGGGACCTGTTCCTTAGTTCTGAAAACCAATATTAATTAGAAAAGAAACTACTCAGTTTTGGGTATGTAGCAGTGAGCTGTAGGAATGCAGGATTGTTGCTCAGAAAAAGGTTTTTGGTTTTTATGTAGCAGATATCACAAGTTATGTGCTTCTCTGTGTTCCCATTTGTAGAAATAAAGGGAAGTATGCTTTAGTCTCCTCTTCATTGGTATTAATTTTGCTGTTTCTTAGTTCTGGTTAAATATTTTTATCACCTTTTCAGTTTTGTTAGGAATCTAGAACCATGTCTCATGTGAACATCCTTCTTATCAGAAAAGAAAGAACCAGGACATAGTGCATATCAAAGCCTTTGTGATAGGTATCTCTGATGTGTGAACAAGAGTGCTGTGACTGGTATCCACATTTGATCTGGCAAATAGACACATGCAGAATTTGCTGCAACACTGATTACTAGGATATTATAAACACTTGCCTAGTATTTATGTTAAAAGTACTTGGTTAATATTTGTATTATAAATGCTTGCCTGCTGCCAAATTCTGTTCTTCACGTATTCTGTCTATCTTCTAAGACTTGTATTAGGGAAACTGAGAAATGTGTAAATTCAGAAACTTCACTGTTTACTAACTAGCCAACAAATGGCAAGGGAGTATTCCAGCAGATGAAAGGACATGAGGAAGTCATGTCTGTCTAGGTGCTTGGTTGATCAGAGACAGAGCCAAGCAGAAGGCAGTAACACAGGTGGCATACAACCTTTTCTTTTTTTTGTCCAGATGAAGAAAGAGAAATAACACTTTGTATCACTGCAAGCAATAGACTTCATGGAAATTTTTACTTATTCCTAGCCAAAACTTGCTTGGGGCAGGGGAGATTTTTGTCTCTTTAATTATTTTTTGACAGCAAAAAGATATAGTGAGAAGGGGCAGCTTGGATCTGGAGCTCTAAGGCCACCTATTAGTTCCCCCCTCAGCATGGGCTCTGTGTGAATAAATGTCTGCTTCTGCCCCTAGTTACACAAGAATTTATATTGTGACTGGTCAAGTGTCAACGTAAAAAGCTTCATACTGTCTTTCTTTTGCCCCTCAGTATGATGATTATCACAGATCCTAGGCTGGTGTATTGTTTGGGGATGTATAGACTTAATCCTAAGAATAGCCTTGTCCTGGAGCTGGAATGTGTCAGGCTGTTGTACCTGTACCTGTCTGTTAGTTCTTCTTATTCTGTCTGACTCCACTGTTCAAACTCTGTTGAGCTACTCATACTGGTAATGTTCTAACATACATAGGGAATATAAATAAGCAAAGAAGAATCTAATTACCTAATTCACAGGGAGTCCATGTTTCAGACTATGAAAATTGCACTCGGCAAAGGGTAGCTGTGATTGTTTCGAATATTCCAGCAAGAGCAAGAAAATCACTGTTAACTTCTAAAAAGTAGGCTGCTGTGACAAAAGAGGAATAGTCCTTACATATTATAAATTTTGGGCCTAATAGTTGATCACAGAGAAGGCAGCATAATATTCTGTGCCAGGAAGGCTTTATCCTAGGCTGGTGGATTGTCCTGGGTTTGGCCATGATAGAGTGAACCCCCAACAGCTGCCGCTAGGGGGCGCGGCCGGGCTGTTCAGTCCCACGTGACATCACGCTCGGGATATCAGGGCAGCAGCCGGGCCGGGGCGGCGCTGCGGCCAGTGCGGGAACTGCGGCTCTGCCGTCGGGCTGAGCGCCGTGAGCAGTTACATTGGGCATTGCTCCTTTTTCTTTGTCCTTTGGTCATCATTATAACTGCTTC
>WBNH01009465.1:0-27419 GCA_013401255.1 Urocolius indicus | reverse complement strand
GCCGAGTTTGATCTCTCCGTTCTTATCTCAACGCACAAGCAGTTTGTTATATTTCTCTCTCTCTCTCCTGTCCAGCTTAGGAGGGTGAGTGATATTATGACGCGGTGGACATCGGACTAAACCACCACATGGATATATTTTCTTCCTTCTTGACTGTCTCAGGAGCCTTGCCCATCAGTGATTTGGAAACATCTAAAGGGGATGTAACAGTATTGTCTGTCACTTGTTTGTTTGTGCCAGAGATGCACTGGATACTCCTTGGTCTTTCTGGAAATAGTATCCTAGAAACAAAGTCAGATTTTGGACTTAACATCTATGTTTGGTGAGATGGAGCTTGTTGGTTGGCAGAGTAACGCTTCTGGAGACCAATCTCCTGTAATTCTCTGATGCTAAATGTGTCACTAGGGCGAAGGGTCTCCATCATGTGCCCATTTACCTCTGTATGAAATTAGCAGTTGTGTGCCACATGATCAGCTAGATTTCTTGTCTTTTTCTGAAATCATTCTAGACTCTGGAGCAGGAAAAGATGAATAAAGTCAACAAACAGGGCATTTTGTCTGCAAACTTAAAAGAACTGATCCAGTGGGATTGTCCAGTTCTTGGCTCTTATTTCTAGTCTGCATGAAGGTAAATGTCCCTTGTCATGGATACTTTCCTAGTAGATAATGCAGAAGTTGCTCTGCCAGGTGGTTTGTGAGCCTAGTATTCATAGTTTGCATCTACTTTGTGCTTCAAGCGTACTCATATGAAACCTTTGTGTAAATATTTGGATTGGGAGGATTAAGTTTGCATTTCTGCAATGTAATTCAATGGAATTTCTTACAAGTATCATAATTGGGCTGTCTCTTATAGTGGCTCTTATTCTTAAATAGAAATATGATTAAACTATTGAACAAAGCAGTTTCTTTGCTTAACTTCAGGTTTTGTTTCCAACTGATTTTTTCTTTGTCACCTTCTGAAGCCCGTCTCTTCTGTTTACTGCTTCCTCAAATTCATATTTCTTCAGCTGTCAGCTACTTTCTGGAAGAATACTCTTTCAGTATTCTTCCTTACAAAGAGTAAGAAACATCATCATTTGTTAACAGACTGATACTTTTTGGATAATAAGGCTAAAGACTGCAATCAGTTAAATTCATCTGTATTTTCTCTTTTGGTCTTAAGAACAAGCACCCTGGACTCAGAAGTGATGATATTTCCATATGAAGTAGTGGTAAGGTCATTCCTAGGCTGGAGAATCTGCTTTGTATATCAGCATTGTATAAAGATGTGTAGAGTTGCTGCAGGAAAGAGATGCAAAAATGATTTGAGGATACTTGATTTGTAGTAAGAGAAAAATGAGTTGTCCATTTCCTTCAAAGAAATAAAAGACTTGAAGTGTTTTAACACAACTTCTGTATGGATAAGTACTTGCAGATTATGCGATACTAAAGGACTTTTTGTTCTAGTAGATGAAGGCGTAAAAAGGCGTGTTAAATGGGTCCTATAGCTGAAGAAATTCAGATGGCAAATAAAGCTCCAATGTTTAACAGTTACATTTAAATAATAGCTGACAGAGGGTACCAAGGAGTGCACTATTTTCTTCACCAAAGGACACCTTAAGACATTTACTACTTCCCTCTTTCTCCCTCCCAGTGGCTAATAGGAGGAAAATCCTTCCCTTGTGCTATCAAGAAGTTAATTCAGGATGGTCATAATGACGACTCCTGCTTTAACCGTAATTACAGGTATCTCTATGAGAAACAGGAAAAAAATAAATGAATTTGACCATACCATATATGTTCTGTGATTAATAGGAAGTGATCATCTTACAATCAAGCTAGTATATGCTCAGCAATGAATGTAATCCAATTCATGGGATCATTGAGACACTGTCTTTCCTCAGCATTACTTCAGTCCACAGCATAAGGTGCAAGGTGTTGTTTACACCAAAATACTCCCATTTTAGAAGATTTATTTCAGGGAGTCTGAGTCAACCCTAGCAACAATCGTAAGTTGGAGCTTTATTCCCTTCTTGCACTTTTGATTGCAGGCCTGTGGCCAGTGATATGTGAGCACCTCCTTAACTTTATTGTCTTCCTTCCACTGAGTGTTGTGTCTTTGTGACCTACAGGTTTTTTTCAAACCAATACAATAACTGCCAGAAAATCTTAGAGTACACTGAATTTCAATTACTATTTTCATTTTTGCTTCCATTAACTTTCACTTCATGGTGGTTCTTCATCTCCGTTATCCTAAATAACTTGCTGTGGCTTGGTCATTCAGGAGCGCATTGAACAGCCTCCTTTCATAACACAGCAAGACATTATCCCCATTCTTTTTTCTCTTCCTCAGTGAAGGGGTAGAAATAGACCTGATAACATGTGGGACAGACAGTAAAATCTTTAGAGAACTCATTTAAAACAACAAGAAGATAAATCACCATAGGCAAACTTAGTGTAGTAAAGCGTTGAACAGGCAATTGAGTGAGCAGCTTTATTTTAAGAGAAATGAATTCATGTTTTGAAGACAATGCTTCACTAAAAATGAATTTACAATAGGTAAATGCCTAGCTGGGAATTGTGTGATTTTTGTAGTAATTTCCCGTCTTTCAAAGCATTTCAGCCAAGCTGTCAAAACGAAAAGTGCTAGGGAAAGAAATGGCACAATTAGTACTTAATTTTAAGTAACTAAAGTGTATTAGACTCAGTCAAATTAACTCCTTTATTTTTGTTCCTCATTGTTTATAATCTCATAAGTATGAGTCATTTAAAAGCCAGTCTGGCTTGGTACAGTGCGTGCTGTTTTATAGTGTTTTCTCCTTGCCAGCATGAACGTTTCCGTGGTAATGTTTCACATCTGGTCTTTATAATTTAGTGATTATGTGCAGGCCTCTGTGTCCTGGTTTATTTTAAAAGGACAATAGGAATCTTTATTTATGTGAGATTAAGTTGATGTCTGTGATTTATTAAAGTTTGATCATCCTGGACCACTTTGTTGATGTTGAAATGTGGATGGAGAAAGTCGGTGATGTACAGTTAGAATCAGTGGAATGTTTCAGAATTGAGCTGGCAAATGTATGCCAGAGATGTATCTTGCTTTCTTACTAGTCATGCCCAGGCTCCCTGTGAGCATCTATGATGTATTTTTGTTTTAGCAAGTATTTAGAGAACAAGTCTTCATTCTATGGATATCTGTATTCACACAGGCCGGAGGTATTCATGTTCAAACAAGATTATTTGCTGTTAAATAGAAATCCTACGTATAGCTGATATTACTGGTCATTCAGACATTTGTATGAAAAGTGGCAGCAGCATGTAATTTAGGTGACTGATTGCATTTATAGTAATATGCAATGTGAAACAGCAAATGACCAGAGCAGACTGTGTTTAGATGTGAAAATAAATTATTTAACTGTTTTGTAAATGCTTTAAAACCTTCTCTGACTCTGAGGTGCTCAAAACCACAAAAGGGCAAACATCATCAGATGACTTAATGATTATGAATGGTTTTATTGGATCACATGATGAACTTTCAGGTTTTATGGAGGAAGGTTCATTACTTAGAGAAGAACCAAGAAAAATAAATCTATTTGTGGAGATGATACTTTACAATTAAAATACTATATAAGACTGGGGTTTGATTCTGTTCTCTGCCGAAGCTGTCTGTAAAACCTTCAGCAAATTATTTAGATCTCTAGTCTCAGCTGAGCCTAGAATTTATTGAACCACGTATTCTGAAAGGGAAAAAAACTATATAGCCAGATAATCTGTCTTTGTTTCACAAGTACTCAGTATTTATTCTTTTTCTTGTGTTCATGTATTTACATGTATATACCACCCTTAGAATCATAGAATCATTTCAGCTGGAAGAGACCTTTAAGATCATTGAGTCCAGCATTTGACTTGGCTGAAGAGGTTTTGGCCCAGAGATTACTGATGTGAATTAGGTTATCTTCATTGACAAAAAAGGGTGAGAAGATGCACCAGTCCAAAAGGACTGCATTTGAGGGAAGACTGAAGCAAGGTTGGGTAGTGTTTTAGGAGCAGAAACCAGGAATAGCACTTGGCAGAGATAAAAGTGTAGAGCTCAGATTTTCAGGAATCGGACAGCATCAGTCTGGAGCACTGCTGTGTCCAAAGAGCAGCTAATCAGTCCTGTCACCTGGGGTGTCTGTGGAAATCACTAGAGGAGGCACAAATCAGTTCTCCCGTTACTGCTCTCTCCAGTGGTTGAGACTGACCAAGGAAAACTGCAAAGCTTGAGTATCTTTACTTTGTTGTTGTTTCTTCTTACATTCACAGTGTGTATATACTCACATTTCATATTGAATGCGTGCCTCACAACTGTTTTAAGCTCAATATGGAGGGTTCTTTGCTATTCTTGGATGCTACTTGATTTTTGCACCTTTCCATCATTTTTAGGGTTCTTCACTTGGAAAGCAGATACCTATATAGCAGTAGGAGATTAGATCAAGCATGTAACAGAACTTCCTCAAAAATTCTCACAGCCTTCACATGCTCAGGCAGCTGTGGAGCTAGAGGTACAGCCATAGGGTCTTTCTCCTATATAACTTTTTAATTTCTTCTTGAACTCTTTAGATGTCTACCAAATGCTTTATGAGATGAGGGAATCGGTGATATACAATATGCATTGTGGGTTTTATATGGAAATGCATGGCTTTTTCTGTTATTTTCTACTCTTTTTCTAATAATTTAATTTTTTATTTGATTGTCAAGGTGTGTGAGATAATTTTGTTGTAGAACTAATAGTTGCAGCCACCCATTATCATTCTTGCTTCTTAATATTCTACACATTGTCATTTTGTATGTACAGCTGGGATTTATTTTTTTTCTCAGGTACATTGTTCTACATTTATTCCTGTTGCATTCAGTCTATCATTTTGATTGCTTGGTATCTGAAACATGGAATGTCCATTCACAGATGGTCCTCATCTTTACTGTCTTAACTACCGGAGGGTCACCCACAGACTGTCACCTTTCTAAGTCACTATTTTCCCAGACTAATTATGAAGATGTTGAATAGCAGAGATCTTGGCTCAGCTATCTGCAAATCTCCCCTGATGAGCTGACTCCCCTGTGAAAACTTCAACCATTTAATCATACCTTCTGATTCCTGTCTTGATTACCAATTATTATCCATATATAATCCCTAAATTTTCTCTAATATGTTTTTCAGTTTCCATAAGTGGAGGTATTATTGACTGTTGTGGAGAGACTCAGATGGAGACTTGCTGAAAACTGGTTCATAAGAATAATTTTTATATTATTGACGTAAGATACATTTTGATGCAGTGATTATGTCTTCCTTTAAAATATCCAGTATGATAGGAGTATAATAGTTCTTGTTTATTGTATTTTTAACTCTAATATGTCTTGATTTCATCAATTTTAGGTTTTAAGTTTACAATAGAAAGGGTCTTGTAAAATTATTCTTATCTGTAATACACATTTCCATTTATAGAGGAGCAATTGACATCTGCCACTGTTAGCTATGGTAGTCTCATATCAAAGAGATTTAATTTTGTTTCTTATCCAAGTTATCACATTGGATATACAGTGCACATACTTCTTCTATTTATGATACTCAATATTCTTATACCTAAACTGACATTTAGATAACAAAGAATAAATTTACTTGGCTATTTCTCAATATCCTATGAGAGCTACACCAAGAATTATGTTTGAAGTACTGACATTTCCAGCAACAATAGCTCTATTGTAAGGCCACTGGATAGGTTGACAAAATCAAATTTTGTTAGGAAAATACGTAGAAAAATTATTTGCATTAAAATTGGGGAGAGGGAGGGGCATTAGCCAAGTATTGTCAATCCCACCCACTCAGAAGCTGCATGAAATCTGGCATTTCTCTGCTGAATGGACTGTGTCATAGTTAATACTGGAGAAATGCCAGAAAATTATTTGAAATCTCTTTTTACATCTAATATGTGGAGGCACCTGGCAGAGGGTTCCCTGAAGACAGTGAGCAGAAAAGCTAACTATGCAGCAGACAAAAATTGTCATTCTTGGCACCCGGTGAACAGGTTCATGATATAAAAATAGTAATTGCTGCAACAATCAGAACTATTGAGAAACACTAGGTTTCCACTTGTGATTAGTGGCAATTTCAATAATCTCTGTTTTGATTATTGCTTTCAGAAATGTTTTATTGGTAAAATTCAAATTAAATATTGTGTCAGAGGCAAACTGTTTGCTTCTTTGCACTCACTTGGCTTTATAAAGTGTTCATGATCTGATTAAACACAAGTATTATCAAAAACATATATGATAAACCATATACTAGGACTAATAGAATTGTTTAGTTCTTCAAACAGCTGTGCATATTTTTTATGTTATGCACAACAAATGTGGAAGTAAAGAACAGTCGGATTAAAAAGAAGAACTTTGGCAAGGCACAACTTCCTCAGTTTTCCCTTGCAGCTTGGCCTCTGCAGTGCCTCTGCTCTGTTAACCAGCTGCCACTGGCTCAGCTGAGAAATGAGAGGTTACATAGTACCCATTGTTCCTTGGAATCAACAGAGGAAGACACTTCTTAATCTCTAATGTTTTGTTTACTTGTTAGTATTGATGACTGAACTTAGAACTGGCAAATTTAGCACAACATGTGGAGTGGGGTGGGAGATTATGGGAATGTGCAATATTTCATTTGATTCACTGCAACTTGGATGAAAATTTGCCATATTGAAAGGTATTATAGACAACTTTATGTGAGCTTGAAATAGGTTAAATATTTTGAGTTTTGTTTGGTTTCTTTTTTAGTTTTTGTTTTTATCCTGGCTCCATGTTAAATTCATTTTCATAACTAAATTGGAAGTAGAAAATATTTAAATATGTTAAAGTTCAAATTCAAGTGCAATAAAATAAAACTCATGGAGTCCAACTTTTTGATTTCCATAGAAACTATAACTGTTGTAACTTCTCTGTTTGGTATTATATGTGAAACACAAAGTTTGTCAGGCAGTACACTTAACAAGGAAATCAGGGGAGATAACTGAATATACTTGTAGTGCATTTCATCTTGTTCTTAAACTTGATTTTTACTTGTCTCAATGTTCTTCAACTGATCAGATAGCATAACAAAACAAGATACATATATACTTATGTATATAAACAATCCCATGTCTTTGTGTGTGCTCTCTGGAAACACTGTAAATTATAGCTGTTTGTGAAGTACAAAATCTGTGAGATATCTAATGTAAGGTTCTTATAAACCAATTGTGTTGAGTGGCAGGAAGAGAAGTTCCCTGTTTATGTCACTTCAGAAATGTGTGTATCTTCACAGCTCTTGATTTGAGTTTGTGTGTAAAATGGGTATATGACCAGACTTACCTCATTGATATCTTAAAACTTATCCTATAAGGTGTTTCAGTGTTCTTCTGAGCACTGAAACGTCTGAAATTTTTAAACATAACCAGTGGATTGAGATTAAAATCCAAGTAGATGTTCAGATGCTGTATGTATTGAAAACAGTTAGACTTGAAAATATTTTGCACCTGTTTTAACAGACCAATTGAAGTTGGGTATTTTTAACTGTACCCTGCTTGTCTAGAGCTAAACCACTGCCATGAAACATTTAAGGACCATGAAGACCTTGATAGGGTTATGGAATAAGTGACAGTGACATTATCTACTCTAGCTGAAGGACATTTGTGTGACAGATCACTTGAAGCAGACATGAGGCTTGCAACTTTTCTTCTAATCTTGCCTATTACACACCAAGAAACAGCAATACAACTGCAGATCCTGGAAAAAGTAGACTGTAAAGAGCTTTTTTAATTGCTTTAAGATTGTTAAATACATCTGTTTATGGGATTATTGTGGTCTGATTTCATACCTGTTTCAAGACAATATAAGAGCTTAGTATGTTCTTAGTGCTGCTACAGATTATATATTTCATAACAGCATATTTTTCTATATGTCTTGGTGACATAGAAAGAGATTGACGGTAAGAAGTGGAATTAAGTGACAACCTACCAATTACTTGCATCCCATATCTCAAGCCAAATGGTCAAGTGGATGTTAGAGATCTTTGTCAATGCCTTCCTGATGCCTGTATTATTTTCTTTCTTTGTCTAGTGTACTTTTTTAGTGTGTTTTGTCTGAGAATGCCCTTTGGTTGTGTGATTAACATAACAGTAATTTTCAACAGGTGCCTGTCAAAGCAGACAGTATAGGACCAGAACTTGAACCATTGCCTGTCATAAGTAGTTTCAAAATATAAGATGTGCATGGAAGAAGTTCAGAATTTTCCTGACGAAAATGTTGCCAGTAGGATTTATTTTTAAAGTGTGGAAGTTAGGAAGACTTATTTCTATGTGTGACAGGCCTGTGAATAGTATTCTGCTTCAAGGACTACATCATATCTGTAGGTAGAAAGCTGATTCTAGTTTTGGAGTTAAACTGGAGTTTCAGCTGCAACTGACTGTTGTTTATTGCATTATCTGCTTCCTTTCTGCAACCCTCAGTTCAACATCATCTTCATTTTGGCAAGTGTTAATCAAGTTAGTTAAAAATATACTACTTCTAGCAAACTACTGAAAATATAGCTAATAACGATGAATTCTTTAAAAAAACAAAACCACCTAAATCCGTGGCTGTAGTTGCACTGAATGATACTCAAAATCAAACATCAATCCAATAGATATATTCCCTTTTGGATTCTTTGGGGAGATAAATGCATGTGGTGCAGTATTGATGAAGTCTGTATCATGATAGGGAGAAACTGGAATTTCTAGTTGGTATAAGTGGATACTGTTAATTAAGAACTCAGATATGGAGATTTGGCTCACCTCTGAAGAAAAATAGATCATTTGGCATTTTTCTGTTACTGAAGAAATTTACAATAAGATGAAAAAAGGCTTGGCATGAAGCAGGTGTATTAGTAATGAGATGCAGGCAGCACTGTGGGAGGAAGATTTCTTGCCAGAACATGTGCTTGAAGAGGGGAAGAAATAGGAGATGTAAGAACTGAGTTAGAAAACTCCAGTCTGTTGGACTTCGGTATCATCATTCAGATTCTTGTTTTGATCCTGTATTTTACTTTGTTCCACATTCAAACTTACATTTCCAATGCTAGTTTGACATTGGAGGGAGTCATGTTGCACTTTCGAGCCTTGGATGAAGTTTGTTCAGCAGCTTGAGCTTCAGAACTTTGTTTTGAGTTGACTCTCAGCTGGCAATAGGCCATATTTCTTGGCATTGGGAAGGACCCCAGCTCTCCTCATTCTCACTTGGTGAAGCCAGTTGCCTGCAGAGAGATGGGAGGCCTTCCCAAGGAGCAGAATAGTTCACTGCCTGCAGGTCATGAAATTGCTTGGAAACAAGGTACTACCTGGGAAGATGCATGCTTTATTTACATTTTGTCCTCATTCCCTGTTTACTTTGAACTTTTTAAAAATTTAATTAGCCTAGTTATTTTCCCAAGGCTTGGTTATTTTTTTACATATGGGTCTACCGTAAAGTTATATACTTTGGTTATTTTTCATGTTAACATTATATTTCTGAGCAGTATAACAATCCCATGTTCTCAGTAAATCAATCCATGAAGTTTTGTTTTCCTGATTTGAAAACAACCCTGGATTTCTCCCCAGATGAGATTCATGCATTTGCATTATGAAACTTTCTTCTTTTTTTTTTTTTCTGGTTGATAATACTTGAGAAAATAAATCAATTAAAGGTTACTGAAGTACTGAAGTGTGCAGTTCAGTTATAAACAAATCCAGGAGTGTCACCAGGCTTAATGAGATGATTTGTCTCTACCAGCATAGGGTTGTTTTTTTTGTAATTTGTGTTAATTAACCTTTTATTTAAAAATTACTCAAACTCTAGTACATCTCCCCATAGGAATCTTCCTCCTTAAAATAGTTAACTTCATAGAAGAAAAATGACTTCTCATGTTTAGACTACATTTTGTCATAAACTTTTATTCAGTCATTAGGAAACATATTCTTTGATGAACCTTGGCAATTCCTATCCTTAAGCTTTAGAGTTTTAATTTGTTTTCA
Organism: Urocolius indicus; assembly: GCA_013401255.1. Classification (NCBI taxonomy): domain Eukaryota; kingdom Metazoa; phylum Chordata; class Aves; order Coliiformes; family Coliidae; genus Urocolius; species Urocolius indicus. Next base: position 17,398 of record WBNH01009465.1, on the reverse strand, counting down.
GACAGTTTTTAAAGTGTGTGGTAGTTTAGTTATTATAAGCACTAGTTGAAAATGATTCTAATTAATTTGTGGAGTGCTAATTATTATGTATGTAGTGATACTTTCTGTACTAGATTTACTAGGGTCAAAATATACCTGAACTCAATTACTTCCCATTCACAAGCATCACTTAATTTACTTTTTGGGAATACCACTCTATGAATTTTACAAGTTTTAAGTTAAGCACAAACTTAACTTAATTTTCAGAGTTTTCTTTTCCTTATTTTACAATTTTTTTTTCTTTTTCTTCTGCTGTGACAAATTTGTGTTATTTTTTTTTATTTTTCTTCTGCTGTGACATATTTGTGTTAATTTTTTTTATTCTCCATTTTAGGAAGAATGAGCCTAACCTTTATTTTTTTTGATACTTCACATGGTGTCAACCCTGAATATGCGTTTGAAGGAAATATTAAATGATCTGACAGGGTAATTTGGTGGCCTTGTTAAGATCACGATTTCTGGATTTAGTTGATTACATGAGTCTTCTTCTGCTTTGATCTCTGTAAAGTTGAGTAATGGGATCTAAAAGTTTCTGGGAGACTGAATTTCTCAGTGGTTCCCCCTAAGAGACAGGAGTGTCCTCACATCCCAGGGCATTGGTGGAGTCTGTAGTGCTGATGTTTATCAATTCAATATTAGATTTGTTTTGCTAAGATTTTGAGGTATCCGGATGCTTTAGGTTCTCTATTTTTATTACAGACTGTTGCTGTATTAAAGAAACAGATACTGTGTTAAAGAAATGAGCTAATGAGTTACTGCTAGTAAAAGCTATTAAAATGTGGAAGTAGATACTTGTCAAGCACAGTCAAATAGCTGTTGCAGTTATGTCAGCTGAACATCAGCTTCCCAGCCCTTTTGTAATGGTGATTGTACTACAGTTATGTCACTCCTTTCATTGTGAAAGACTGAGCTTCCAAGCCTCATTCTCCTCTTTACTGTTGGAATCCTTTTTAGCGATTGATCTTCTGGAAACTTTTGAACCTTTGTAGATTGCTCTACTCTCTTGCCCAAACTCTCCAAATTTCTTGCTCTACAGCTAATATTCAAGGACTTTCTTGACTGCTTCCTCCTGAACCAAAACCTTTGAGCCTACAGATAGAGGAGAAAAGATGGATCCAACAGGGAAGTCTGGTGGATGACGGTAGAAAAAATAGAATTTTTTTGAAAAAGTGTCTTACAGTTTCTCTTCTCCTTCACACCCATGTGCATACACACATACTTCCCTGGAAACCAGGAGAAAAGTATGTCTGCATGTAAATTTAAATAGAGAAAAACAGAGAAAGGCCTTATTCTTGGAAAAAGAAATTTGACCTGTAATTTTTTTTCATATGTTGGTTGAATTAAACGAGACTTTCATATATTTTGTCAAGAAAACTACAGGATGGTCTCTTTTTCTCCTAATTCCCTTTCCGTTTGTGTTTCTTCTTACAGGCCAATTTAATAAGATAATTTGATAATTTTGCAATTTAGGAATCATAACTGAGTTGATTTGAGGGTTTTTGGGGATTTTTATTTTTTTAATAGATTTTCCTCTCCAATAGTGCTTTTTTCCCCTCATCCTTGATATATTTCTGAGAGTTCTTACTCAACAGAAATTTTTTTATTAATGTTAGCACACTTGAGCAGTGGAAGTTTGCCAGAACTGTGAAGGAACAGCAGGCTAAATGTCACTTGTCTGGAAAAAAGGTTCTGTGGTGGCTTTTCCTGTTCATAGTACCAATAACCAAAGGAGGATATTGGTGGATATTTTTGATAGAAAGTGAGTCTTGGAGAGTTAGCCTTTTTTGGGGAAGAATCTCTCTTTGAACTGTAGAACAGATGACAAAGAGGTGATACATGCCTGTAGATGTACGTGCACATTTTGTACAAAGGTTGTAATCAAAGAAATCTTTTTTAAGTTAGCAATTCAAACATTCAGAAGTTCTGGATGTACCATTACTTTATTCTTTCCTCTTTGGTATTGAGCCTAAGGCAGGAGCCTTTTGCAGCAAAGAAACGTGATTCCAGATGGTTTTGTCATAAATATGTGCTTCAGAGGTGATTTTGATTGCACCAGTAACTCTAAGTCTAATGGTTCCAACACCTTGACTATGAGGCTTTACTTCTTAAATGCTCTTTTGCTGTATCCTTTTGTGGGTAATTTTGTTTAAGAAGCTTTAGAAAAGTTGTATTATTGATGAATATATTTAGAAGTAGGATCAACTCTCTTGTGAAGTATTGCTGAACTCAACAATTATTAGAATGTTTAACCCTAAGAACACTGGTTGAGGGATATTGGATGCTATCCAAGTGTCTCCAAGTATTTTTACATCTAAGAAATGGTGATTATTACTCTTATCAGATGCTTAAACAAGCCTCTTAACTCATCCCTAATACAAAGAATGAAAAACCTAGTTGCCAACCATCTACTGAAGGTTTATAACAGTTTTAGCATACTTGTGGATCTAAAAGTAATTTGGAAGCTGAATGCTGTTTCAGCCATCGGTTCCTGCCCGGTAAAGGAGCTCTACTGTTCTACACTTCTTCTCTACCAGCAAAACACATTACAAGTTGCCTTCCTAAGATTTTCAGCCATAGCACTGCAGTTTTCTTTCTCTCCCTATTTAGATCAAGGTCTTTTTCATATTTATCTATGAAGAGAGTGTTGTAAATATTTTATTATTATTATTATTTTTACATTAAGAAAAAAAGATTGCAAGAAAAAACTCTTTGGCCCAGTTAATCTTAGTGCCCATGTGTTTTATATGATAGTGTTTTATAAAAGAAATTGCAAGTTATGATAACTGTTGATTCAACGTACTCTGGACATGTTCTTCACTTACAGACTGTGTAACTTATGGATGTGATTAACCTCACTTGACAGACTGGGTATATGTTAATTCATCCTTGATTTTGCTGTAATCGCTTCTATGCTTTTGAAGTGTGGTTACAACTTGTTTATGTTTGCTAGGGCTGCAGGTGTGCACTTTGTGCCATTTGCCTATGGTACGCCAGTGAAGCATTGTTGCTCAATAGGAATCATCAGCCATGCATTAATTGGATGTTAAAAATGTGTTAAAGTATACTTCACTAATGTTTCCTGAATGAAACTGACACTATTCCAAGACACATATTTCTCAGATATTTTTTAGACATTTTAACTTACTGCTTTCATTAAAGAAGAATAATATTTAATTAAAACATATCTTACACTTTCTATTTTCTTGAGTACTTTTGAAATGTCTCCACAAAGTGACCTTTGTTTTAATTGCACTTTTATTTTGATGAGAGCATACAAGAAATGTACTCCTTGAGTTTTCAGTGTTCTGATGCATGCTCTTGGACATCTGTTTAGTGTCAGTTAAAGTTTACTGAAGAATCACAGGGTTTTAAGCTGTAATTAATGAAAAGTATCAAAAGTTTAGGGCTTCTTTTCTTTTGTCTTCAGCACATCTGAGAAACAGTATAGCAAGCAGAACTTTTTTTTTTTTTTTTTTTAGAAAAATTGCAAGGATTTTCATAGCTGCTTACTGTCAGACTAAAATGCCTAGAAAATGAGATTGGTTGAGGGAGAAAGGACTTGATCCCCTTTCTTTGTGCTTTAGAGTTCTGATAGTTTTACCAGGCACTCCCCTTGGAATCATTCAGGCTAACAAGTTCTGTACTGAGCATATGCTCTGTATCCAACTTACCCTCTAAAATTGCTTGTCTGACACCAGATCTTGCTTTCTCTCCTGAACTCCCTTTCCTGAAGGTTTTTCTGCTATTTTTTTTGGTAATGACTTGAATTCCTGGATGGTCTTATTTCTTCAGACTGCTATACTTATGCATGATGGTGATCTATGAAGCTGACCAATCTGTGCTGTGTTTTTCTCCTTGGCTTATTCTTTATATTTCTGTTTCACAGAGCTGATGCTTCTTAACAGCTTCCACACTACAAGTAACATACCAAATACTGTGGAGAGGGAGTAGAAGAAGTGAGCTGTTCTCTGGATTATGCATTGGGTCCTTGCGCACATACATAGAATAAGGTCATACTAGTGAGCCAGAATCAGGAAGTTGTGGAAGAAAAAATGATCAAAGAAGCAGAAGGGATATAGTACGTTCAAGCTGGAGTTTTTATTGGAAGTCAAATCTATCCAGAATTGAAAGGTGAGATTTCCAGTGGCTTTTTTTATTTCTTTTTTTTCGTTTATCTGTTTGATTCAGGGAAGACATTTCTTTAGTTTAAGAAAATTAATGCAAAATTGGTGATTGGTTTTTAATATGTATCTTTATGAAGGTTATCTGGAGCATGCATGTTAATTTGCTTTAGTTTTGTTGCTTCACTTAGAAATTGGTTTTAAGTGTAGTTCTGGTGATAAGTGTGCTTTGAACAAAAAATTTCCAAGGAGATGAGTCTTAGCTGGACTGCTTGTTAACAAGAACTGGAGAGGTGCAGAAACTGAATAAAATGCTTGAAAACAGAGGCAGACTGGAGTGACAGAAAGGAGCATGACAAGATCCTTGATAAGAGACTGAAATCAGAAAAATATAAGGTAGAAGCAGAGAGTAACAATGAAGTATTGGAAAAACAGCTTTGAAGATAAGTTGTCCCATTACTTGATACTTTTAAATCAAAAGTATTCAAAAAATACCACCATGAGCCTAAGACATTCTTAATTATAGTTACAGGGCATGTCTAAACAGATGGAAGTAATGTTCCCTTCTAGCCTTTCTTTGTCTGAAGCCAATAGAAAGCATCATTCATATGATCTAAATTGTGATGTACGTTATCGTAGTTGAAAATTGGAGACCTTCTTGTCATGTTTTAAATGGGAAGTGTCTCATGGTGGGAGGCCCAGTGTGCTGAAGGGAGCAGAAAGGGCAGAGAAGCATGCTGAGTAGGAATAAAGTGTAGGGAACGGCACCATTCTGAAATGTTGATCTAATGCAATAAACTTTTTCTGGAATCGCTGCCAAAAGGTAGGTGTTTCACGTTAAGTAATTTTCTAAGTGTAATATTTAAGTATTTACTCATTTAGTGGTTGCCTGGAAGACTGCTAACATGACTCTGTGTAGAATGTGTGTTATTAACTGTTATAAAAAATATACAGCTTGTGCTCTTGATAATCTCACAGTAGTACAACCTGAGTTTTATTTGTGGTATCATCTGAAACTACATTTAATTAATTCCAGTGCATACAATTACTATATTGACATCTATTTCCATCATCAGCTAACCTGATTAATTAAATATGTAGAAATGACAACACAATTTTTTTTTTAAATTTAATGTTATTTTCTTTTTATTTATCTTGAATCTTTTGTCACACTTTCTCTTAGTTGGTATTCTTTCTGCTAAGGTTTGTCCTGTGAAGCTGTTAGGTTGAGCTGTGATAGACAAGAAAAATACTGTGGATGTTTTTATGATTGTACTTGTGCTTTCAGTTACAAAGATAAGTCAAACAATCTATTAGTAGTAAAGTCTGACTGATTTGTGGCAGGAGGAGAGCTGAAGAAACCTTCTCAGCATCATGAACTACTGAAAGCTTGTATATAAAATTTAACAAGTTGATCCTGTTGTCTGATAGATTTATGTGCTAGGTAGTATCTCGTCAGTAAATTTATTTATATCTGTGGAGGAATCAGGGTCAGAATCAGTCTAGTTAGAAAATTTTAGGCTACTCTTCTTGTTGTTTTAGCTGTTTGTTTCAATATATCCATTTGTGAAGTCAAGTGATTACACAGAAAAACAGAAAATTCAAACTGAGCACACAGATCTTTATTAATAGAATCACAGAATCATTATGGAAGACCTTCAAGATCTTCAAGTCCAACCATTAACATCATGCTGCAGGGCCATCACCAAACTAAACCATATCCCTCAGCAACTAATCTATGCAACTTTTGAATGTCTCCAGGGATGGTGACTCTACTGCCTTCCTGGACAACCCTGTTCCAATGCTTAATAACTCTCTTGGTGAAAAACTGTCACGTCGGACACTCAATAGGAGTGATCAGTGAGCTTCGTTTATTAATCATGCTTACCCAATATTTATACTCTATAGTTAATTAACTCATACACAGTGCAAAGCTGAGCTCCTAATTGGTGTATGTACAAAGTATCAGTCCCTCCCACTTTTCCCATGACTTTCTCTATGCAAGCAACCTGTTATTGTATAATTGCAACAGTCAAAGATAGTGTGTCCTTACCTCCCCAGCAGCTACACCAGCTGTGTGCAATGATTAACACATTCCTCCTTGGTCAGCTGCAAAACATCTAGGTACTTTTTCTCATGCAACCATTTTCCCACAAAAAAAGTCTTCCTAATGTCTAATCTAAACCTCCCTTGGTGCTACTTGAGCCCGTTTCCTTGTGTTCTATCTTTCATTACTAGAGAGAACCCCCAACTCACTAAAATTCACCTTCAGATTGTTGCAGAGAGTGATCGTGTTTCCCCTCAGCATCCTCTTTTCCAGACTAAATATTCCCAACTCCCTTAGCCACTCCTCATCAGACTTGTTGCCTAGACCCTTCACCAGCTTTGTTGCCCATCTCTGGACATGCTCTAACACCTCAATGTCTTTCTTGTAGTGAGTGGCCCAGAACTGGACACAGCACTTGAGATGGGGCCTCACCATTGCTGAGTACAGGGAAACAATCACCTCCTTGGTCTTGCTGGTCACACTATTTCTGATACAAGCCAGGATGCCATTGGCCTTTTTGGCCACCTGGGCGTACTGCTGGCTCATGTTCAGTCAGCTGTTAACACCTCCACATCTTTTTTTGCCAGTCAGCTTTCCAGTCACTCTGCCCCAAGCCTGTAGTGTTGTATGGGGCTGTTGTGGCCCCAGTGCAGGACTTGGCACTTGGCCTTATTGAATGTCATGCATTTGGCCTTGGCTCATCACACCAGGTCCTTCTGAAGGGCCTTCCTGACCATAAACAGGTCTTTGTTCCCACCCAGCTTGATGTCATCAGCAAACTAGCTGAGGGTGCACTCAATCCCCTCATCAAAGTAATTGATAAGGAAGTTAAACAGAACAGGCCCCACTACTGAGCCCTGGGGAACCTCACTAGTAACTGACCTCCAAGTCAATGGATTTAACTCCATTCACTACAACTCTCTGGGCCCAGCCATCCAAGTCTTGGATAAGTCTATCCAAGCCATGGGCAGCCAGTTTCTCCACGAGGATGCTGTAGGAGACTGTGTCAAAAGCCTTACTAAAGTCCAGGAAGACTTCTCCCTCATGCACTATGTGGATCATCTTGTCATAGAAAGAGATCAGATTGGTCAACAGGACCTGCACTTCATAAAGCCATGTTGACCAGGCCTGAACCCTTGTTTATGCTGTATGTGCCTCAGGATGGTGCTCAGGATGAGCTGTTCCATAACCTTCCCCAGCATCTAGGTCAGGCTGACAAGCCTATAGTTCCCAGATAGGTGTCACATTCGCCATCTTCCAGTCCAATGGTACCTCCCTGATGAGCCAAGATATCTGGTAGATGATGGAGAGTGGCACTACTTCTGGTGTCAGATGTGAGATTCGAACCCATGCATCTGTACGGAGGCTGAATACCCAGCCCACCGCAGGAAGGCACAGAACACCTTGAGTCTGGCTTTGAGTCTAGACCACTTGTCCAACCTGACACTGACAAACATATAACTTGATTTTTTAAAGACTAACCAGTTTTTGGTTATGCAAGTTCCTCACCACTTCTACCACTTCTTTCATTTCTAATTTCTTTCAAAAAATATTTGAAATGAAAAACCTGTTATGAATACTGCCATCTTACAAGATGGAGGAACATAGTTTCATCTTTAGTTGGTTATAAAAACCTGTATGGGAGAAAGCATCTCAAATAGTGATTGATAATCTATTAGTGCTAAATTTAATGGCATATAGATCACATATGTCGTCTTTTTTTTTTTTCCTTCTCCCTCCCAAAGCTGGCAATCATATTAGACTTATATAAAGGTTTCCTGGAAACTTCTTATTTCTTAGCAATGGCACCTACGCTGACATCCAGAAACTTTATTTGAATCAATAAATGCAATGAGTAGTAAGATTAATTCTCCCAGCACTCCAAACTCTTTTGGCAGTTGCATTAAACTTTCAAATCTTGCATAAATTTCTCAAGCAAATTTATTTAGTGGACTCCATTTATGGATCCCTCAGACAATGTAAGAATGTAATAAAAACATGCATCAGAAAAAAGGAGGAGGGTGGTGAAGAAGCAAATGACCAATGTCCGCCTCAATGTCATAGGGTCAGCGCAATGCTGTCAGCTCTATGTTGATTTTAATCTGCTTCATGTAGAAAGAGAATGGTTTGTGAACTCACTTCAGGGGATGAGAATACTTTTTAGTCATTTTTTCTTATGTCTGTGCAGAATAAGCTGGTTTTACTTTAAGAAAACTTCTTGTGTCATGCAGGAAGTGTCAGTTATCAAGTGACATTACAAAACTGAGGTTAATCACTTTCCAGATATTTCAGAGGTTTTATTTTTTTTTCTTTCAGACAGCTAAAAATTATCAACTTAACCAGCCTGAAATGACAACTTTTTGACTGAGTAACAATAACTCAGTGTTTCCATTTTTAAAGTCCACAGGTGATTCTTGATTTGTACAGTAAAGTAGGTCTTTCTGAGTTGAAAACAATTCACATATGTGGATGAGTTTGACTATATGCTGCTTTGCATATGTAAAATAATCAGTAACAGAAGGGTATATTCTAAATCCTGCTTTTATTTAAGCAGCTGTGGTGGTTAAATAATGGATTTAGAATGTCATACTGCAAGAAAAGAAATTAGGTGCTGATAGCTCTGAAGTGTTACAGTCCCCTTTATGATATCTGAATTATCAAGAACATTTGTTGCTTCTGTTACTGTGTAATAATACTCTTGCTTTTGAAGGGAAGATTATTTACTCATTTTTGTGACTGGAAGAGTTGTTTTATTTAGCATAAGAAAACTGTTATGGAAAGATACTGTCTGTGTATTAACTGCAAGTACTTGTGCTCACTGTGACCTGACCTAACTTGAAGCAATGTCCAGGTTTTCTTTGAATGACACTGTTCATTATGCAGGACACAATTCAGACCTGAAGCAATCTAAAGAGATTAGGTAATTACGAAGTCATTTTGTGATGGAATAATCAGTGATATAAGCCAATCCTATGTAGGTGGTTATTGCCACTGCACAGTAAACTGCTTCATCCAATTGTGTATTTCCACCTGAAAATACTCTGAGATTTGTTGATAATTAGCTGTCATGTTCTGTTGGTGTAATTGTGTAAACATTTCTGTTTACATAAGCGTATACTCACCTATATGTCTGTTTGTATTCATTTGTGCTGCATATTTTATAGAAAATAACTATCTGGAGTTTTTGTTTATGTATGATTCAACAAATTCTATAAATATGCATCTCACAAATTGAAAACAACTGAAATTTTATGTATGCCTCCCAAGTCTGGCATATTAGCCAGAGCTAATAGTCATAGTAGTTTTCAGATCACTGAAAGGAATTTCTTCTAACGTAAGACCTCCAAAATGAGAACGCATGCTTTTTTTCCCTATCAATATTGTGCTATACTGTATTCAGAAAGACAACTTACAAAAATATTAGTAGAATAGAATAAGGAATAGAACAGGAATAGAATCAGGAACAGAACAGGAATCTCAATGCTACCTGTTATTTGATTGTCTGACATTTCGCTGTGAAAGCAGAGGACAGCCTTGATGGCCTTTGATTTATTTAGGTAATTTTCTTGCCTGAAAAATGTATACTGGCTGCCTCAAATATGATAATTTACAAGTCTTTCTGAAGGTTTCCAAACCAGGTTAGAGGTAAGGTAACTTACAGACCTTGAAAAGCTGGTAGATGTAGATGAATGTCTTTCAGTGACACAGCTTGTCCTTTGTGGCATTAGTTCAGTAAGTTTTCACTATAAATATATAAATAATTGCTCAACAACAACCGTGCCTTAGCCTATGGAGTGTCACATTTTTTAATCAGTGAAACGAATTGTACCTGTAAGCTTTCAACTGCACATGCCTCTCAGATATAACCAAAGAGGTGTGAGAGGAAATCCACTAACAGACTTCTTGAGAAAACTGAAAATTATAAGCTAAGATGTAAGCTAAGAAGAGGACATCTTGACAACAACATTTTTGTACAAAAATATTACCTCAGGAGACTGGCAGAGACAGAGGCACTATTTTTCTTGCTGTTGTGGTGCATAGTGATACAGCTTTTCCAGATCTCATGGTGATGCACATAGTTTGTGTATTTGTCCTGGTTCAACCAATAACTTTGTGTGGATCCTCTTATTTAAAGTGGCTTATTGAGCAACAAACAATGTGGATTTTGGAGAAGAATTCTATAACAAGAACTTTTGGCCAAATTCTTCACTAGTATTTTAAAGAAGTTAAGCAGCTGAGACTTCAGCAGAGAAATCCCTACATGAAAAAATAATTTATTTGAAAGTAGGAAATAGGAATTGAACGTCTATGATCAGTCCTCACAAAAGAAGTGGTTCACCACCAGAGCACCATCAGGATTATATTTATGAATGACCAGTAAAATAGGCTTAGTGGGGAGATGAGAATATTTAGTGATGCTAGTAAATTGTGTAGTGGTTACTAAAAATAAGAGCTAATAGGAAGATTCACAGAAGACCCTGCTGTTAAAATGCCAAATGAAATTCACTGTTAAGTAATTGGCAAAAGATGCTGTCGTGGTTTGACCCAGTTAGCACAGAAGCACCATGACAGTCTTTTGCTTGGTGCCCCCCATTAAACCCCACCCTAGTTAGGATGACAGAGGCCCCAGAGGAATGGGATGAAAAAGATAAGCAAGATTTTTGTAGATTAAGACAAGGACAGACAAGGCTCACTGCCAGTTACAGTTCTGGGCAAAACAGACTCCACTGCTCGACGTAGAGAGGAAAGTAGGAAAGTTTATTCTACTACCTACAAGAAACAAAACAGAAAAAAAGCAAAAAGGGAGTAGAATGATTAAGAAAAATTATAACCAGCACTTTAAGCTCTTCTCCATCCCTCTTTTCTTCTTGGGCACAGCTCACTGCTCCTGGTATCTTTACCTCCTCCCCTGTCAATGGCTCAGGGGGGGCAGGGAATGGGGGAGATATGGTCAGTCTCTCACAGATGGACTTTGCAGCTTCTCTCTTTTCAGATGAGGACAATTCCTTGCATTCTTCCCCTGCTCCAATAGAGGGTCCTTTCCCCAGGACAGAGTCCTTAATAAACTTCTCTGGTGTGGATTCTTTTCTACAGTTGCAGCTTCTGCAGATACACAATCCCTCCCACGGGACATNACGCAGAGGAATCTCTGCTCCAGCACACCTCCTCTTCCCTCACTGACCTTGGAGTCCACTGGTTGTTTCTCTCTCTTTTCCCACTCCTTGCACTACCACCAGATGGAAAAGAAGAAGGGACAGAAGAAGAAAGAAACAGGAAGAAGCCTACTCTTCCAGCTTCTTCTTAAAAAGCGATTGTGGAGGTGTCTAATTGGCTCAGCTCCAACAGTGGATCTGTCTCAGAGCTGGGGAGAATTTCAAGAAAGTTCTTACAGGACCCATCTTTACAGCCCCTTCCCCCTTACCAGAAAAGGCTGTCATGTCAAACTGACAGATGCACAGGAGGGAATAATAGTTCTAACTTAATCTCTGAGTTGATTGTTACTATTTGGGAGCAAGAGTTTGAACTTGCATCAGGTACTTCCATAAAAATGTGCAGTCAATATTTATTTCTCAATGAACTTAAGTGTAAAAATGATGGATTGGAATCAGTTGTTCACTGTTGTTTTGAGTATGAGATGAAGCTTGCAGGAAGCAGGGCTTGCTGCAAACAGGGGAGGTGATTTTTCACCCCACTAATGTTTGAGCTGCAGGACAGTTCCAGCAGGTATTTTGAGTGTTGGACATTCACTTAGGAAAAGTAAAAAGCAGATATGTTTTTAGAGGGGTACTCCACTGCAAGTTATTGAGCAAGTGAACTGAATATGGCCTGAAGGATTTGTGTGTCTTCTATATTTCATGTCCTTGTGCTTTTGACATGATCAGATGTGAAGAACTGGCTGAACCTTCTAGACTGCCTTGATGTGGCTTTCTTAACTTTTGGCATTGTGGCAAGCATTGCCATAAGATCTGTCTGAGCAGGAGCTGATACCTATTACCCATCTCAACATCAAATGCATTTTTTTACTTAAATCAAGGTCCTTGGAAAAAAAAACAAGAGTACTATTAAGATTGGATGTGCATTTGAAAATTTTCTATGTGATTGAAAGCTTACTTAGGATGAGCTAACCTGAGAATTCAAGCTCTCTGGATGAAGACTTTAGATAATTATCTCACCGTTTGACTGCAGTTTATAGGAAGGGTTTTGACTGATGTAGAATCTGTTGCTGTGAGTATTCACTCTTGTCATATGTCTGAGCCAGAGTGCTTGCTGCCTTTATGGTGTTTATCCCAAATGTCAGGCTGATGTTTGCATTTTGACATATACCTGACGGTTGTCTGGAGCTTACATGGGTAGATTGATTCTCATGAACAACAGGGAAGTCACTGTCAATTAGAAAATGTCATTCATCTCGTTTAGACTTGTAGAATCAGAATTATGCTCTGTTGTTCAGCATTGAAAAAAAAAAAAAAAACCAAGGATTGTGTACTCCTTAAAGGTTAAACCTCAATACTGCTGGAGAAATTAATCCTTTTGATAGCTTTATATGATCTTTCAGACATGACATAAGAACCTCAGGAGCCGGCGAATCAGTAAATCCTTCGTTGAGGTTCGTATCAGGTGTTCTCAAATCATTTTTTGGGTAGCTTCAGCATTCTCTGTCCCAGCTTCATTTCTGTGGACAGAACAAGCTGCTGCTTGAGAGTTAGATGTTTTGAGGGCAATCTCCAGCTACAACTACTGCCCATAAACTCAGAACTATATTGCATGACAAAGGTTCGGTAGAAATTGTTTTCCTTCTGACAGGTGTTTTGTAGACTTTTTACCTTCTCTTTTTTTAATTTGTAAATAGGTTGATGAATCTTTTTTTTATAGATTTTCTTCTTAAAGAAGCTTCCTTAAAATGTATACAAATTTTTCCAACAGAGAATGAGGTAGAAAGTACTTGGCTGAAAATTGCTTTGATTTGCACTAAATTAGAATAATTTTCAAGTCATTCTGCAACTATTAAATTCTCTGTTGTTACTGGAGCTGTGGATCTGATTTATTGTCTGGGTGCTTATATCAAGGATTGCATTTCCCTTCAAGCTTTTGAGAGCATGGTGTATGTAGGCAGCTGAACTCTGGCTGCAGGACAGGAAAGCCTGTGTTGAGCCCTGTGGGCTGCCTATTGGCATGACTGCAAAACTGCAAGTCACCTGTCCGGGAGGGACAGGTAGGAGACTTAATAGCGATACCTGACAGGTTTTTTGCCTTAGATGTCAGCTTCTCTGATGATGGTGAGTCTAGTACCTGCTCTTAAGAAAAAGGTAACACTTGAACTAGTCATTATATTTCGAAGGAAACAGAAACATTTCAGATTTGGCTAGTTTTAAGTGCAAGGTTTTCCTTACAAGTCTGACTGGTAGCAAGCCACCTGGTGAAACATTTCAGGGCAATTCTGCATGAAATGTCTGTCCCAGGATATACTCTTGGAACAGTTTAGTGTTTTCACACCCAAGTCATACCCATGTTGAGAATTCTGTTTCCTTGAGGAAGCAAAATAACAACATAAAAATTTATATTCAGTATACTTAATTCGATAAATAAGATTGTTCTATTTGTATACGTCATACCTCCCTTGGTAAATTGGAAAGATGCAAAAATGGCAGCTTAGAGCAAGTCCCTTAAGCAGGAAGAATTTTTTCCATCTATTTAAATGCAAGCAGAATGTCAACACAAGAATTAGCTGTTATGTGTGATAAGGGTGTGAATCCTGTTACTGTCCTCACGGCTCTCTTGACATATTGCCAAGAGGAGTAGATACGTTTCCTGCAGGAGAATAACAAGAGATGGTATCAAATGCTTAAGAAATGTGCATCAGTACAGAATTGTGTGAATGCTGTGCTTAGGTCAGTAGCCATTGAATTGGAATGTGAAAAATGAGGTTTTATTCAGAAGTACTTGTATCCGCAGATATTGTCTTACTACTTTCTGAAGACAAATTACCTATTAAAAAAAATCTGATTAAGAGCATTTCTGTACATTGTTCTGTTTGAGTATAGCAATACTCTTTGACAAGCAATGTTGAAATGGCAGTTTTGAAAAGCCTTTAAGGCTTTTCTGAGATTCCTTATTTGACTCGATAAGGATTGTGTGTCTAACAGCTCTTCATTTCTATACAGAAAGTTTGTGTTCCCAGATCTTACACAAACTTGTGACTTTGAGAACTTCGTCCCAAATCTCTTTGTCATCTACTTTGGAGAGAAAAGAGATGGCAAAAGAGTGGAGTCTATGGCATGTAGCCTTCATTTTCTGATAAGCAGCTTGTAGCAGATGTAGCCGGAGCTACAGGCTGTCTGCTGACTTAACACCATCGTTACCCCTCAATCAAACGCTTCAGAAGGGTGCACCTTTACAAGTCAGACGAGAGTCACTCAGACTTCCAGAATCTTGACATGGTTCCAGTGGTTTTTTTTATTTCTGTTGTGAATTTCCTGTTACTTATAAATGTTTAAGATTTAACCAGACCTAAAGCAGAGAGGAGTCCCTAACAGAGGTGAGAAATGTGCTGGTTCAGCTGCAGAGTAAGAGATGGTTACCACCTTCTTGAGAGCCTTGGAGTTGAAAACAGTCTGGGAGTCATATACATATGCCTGCTTATAGGACAAGTTTTGGAAGAGAGAGACAGTGTATAAAGGGACCATGCAGAAGAATAAAGCAGTCAAAAACTGCATGTATTGTAAGCTGATAAGATCAAATGATTGGCTGATTGTCTGCAGGCCACTGCAATGTCAATTTGTGTCCATTGATAACTTCTATTCAGTTGTTGGAGGTGCACTGGTTGAGGGTGTGCAAGTCCTGACAAGTGGGCCTGAGTTATCATTTCAGTTTCTTAGGAGATTATCACAAAATGCTCTTAAATTCTCGATCAGAATTGCAGTGCTGATCTTGTTATTTCTCAGTCTATGCCTCCTAAACATAGCATGTGCTTGAACTAGGATTATACTGGGGCATTCAGTCCCCAGCCCAACCATAAACTTAGTTTTGTAATGAACAGTTTTCTTAGTCTGCCCTATCTCCCTGTCTCCTGTAAAATGGGAAGAACACTTTATTATTTCATAGAATTTGCTACAAATGTAGGAGTTATAAACATTTGTGATATATTCCGTTCTTGTAATGCTAGAGATGTAGAGGAAGTGTTTCTTAATCAGGATGTGACATTTTGGCAGTGCAAGAGATAAAAGAGGTTATATTCCTTGTTTTGTGCATCTTGAGTTTCCGATTCAATTTGAGAAGATTTGCTCTAGTGGGCCCTGTCCCTGTGTGCATGTATACTTCATATCTAATTGTTCACATTAGATGTGATTTCCACCTTGTCTGCCTTTCTCACAATTTCCTACCTACAGTTGTTTTCCACAAGAAACATATGATGAGCCAGCAGGCACTATAGTTCAGTTGTAACATTGCTGGCAAGCAGGGAACACAATAAACACTTAATTACCCATGATTCAATGCAAGAAAACATACAATTGTGCCAATGACAGCTCTTGGTATCATACAAAAGTTGAAGTAAGAATGCAGTTGTGAGTAATATATAAACAAGTAAGGACAGCCTCTCAGAAGTCTTCTGTGGATTGTTATCTGTTTAAAATGGAATTGTTTTATACGTCTGGTCACGTAGAGCTTTAAAGCAGAAAAGTGGGAAGGTTCAGGTAAAGAAAGCACTTGCTTTTGTAGCATTTGCATTATAGCTTGCCATTCAAAAGAGGTTGTGCAGTAATTTACTGGCTCTGTTTATTTGTCATTGTCTGGGACCTGTGACCAAGAGAAGCGTACGATTGTCACATACTTGTAAATCTTTGTGGAGAGTGTTCTTGTAATGAGACTGCTCAGTGCTTCGCTCCCACTAGGCTCTGCTCTGTGAAGAGATAGGTGCAAATTTTGCATTTTACTGGAATAAGTGACCTTTCATGTACACAACTAAATTACCATGAAAGCAAATAATGATAAAAGAGCCTGAAAGATTACATCTATTTTTAGAGGAGGTTATTGTGGTAAGGATTGGGAAAACAGAAACAGGAAAAGAAAAATCTGTAAAAATACTTACTGGTGTCATTGAAGCTAGTCAATAAGTGCAATGCATAACACAATCTGCATATATTTAGTATGGTGTTGCATCTCCTAGAAGCAACTTATGAGACTTGGAGTTTACATTTCTACCTTGGAATTAAAACAAAGGAAAAAAGAGTATTATTGTGGAGGAACAGTATATAAACTCAATATTTCAGCTCAAGTAAGGCAAGACAGTGAGTGTGAGTGTCATGCCATTTTTAAAGGTGATGCTGTGGCTCTAATATCATAGAGTCATAGAATGGTAGGGTTGGAAGGGATCTTTACAGATCATCCAGTCTAACAGAAGCACATCCACCTAGATCAGGTCACACAGGTATGTATCCAGGTGGGTCTTGAAGACCTCCAAGAACGGATACTCCACAGCTTCCCTGGGCAGCCTGTGCCAGGGCTCCCTCACCTGAACAGTGAAATAGTTTTTTCTTAGGTTTAAATGGAAATTTTGTATTTCAGCTTCTTCCCATTACTCCTTGTCCTGTTGCTAGATGCAATAGAAAAAAAGGAATGCCCCAACCTCCTGACATCCACTTATTGATATACTTGTAAATATTAATGAGTTTTCCCCACAGTCTCCTCTTCTCTAGACTAAACAGCCCCAGTTCCCATAGCCCCAGTTCCCACAGCCTTTCCTCATAAAACAGATGATCTAATCCCCTGATAATCTTGGTGGCCCTATGCTGGAATCTTCAGAAGTTCCTTGTCCCTCTTGAGCTGGGGAGCTCAGAACTGGACAGAAGACTCCAGGTGAGGTAGAGGGGGAGCAGAACCTCCCTTGACCTGCTTGGCCACATTCGTCTTGATGCATCCCATAATGCCACTGGCCTTCCTGGCCACGAGGGCACATTGCTGGCTCATCTTTAATTTATTACCAACCAGGACTCCCAGGTCTCTCTCTGCAGAGCTGCTCTCCAGCAGGTCAATCTCCAGTCTGTACTGGTGCATGGTGTTGNGCAACAGGACAAGGGGTAATGGGAAGAAGCTGAAACACAAAAAGTTCCATTTAAACCTAAGAAAAAAATATTTCACTGTTCAGGTGAGGGAGTCCTGGCAGAGGTTGCCCAAGGGGGATTGTGGAGTCTCC
>WBNH01009464.1:0-20508 GCA_013401255.1 Urocolius indicus | reverse complement strand
CTTTGCCCCATGAAAGGGCAAGGATCGCTTGAGCTAGAGAGCCTCCCAGGCCCCATCTCTGCCACAGCAGCCACATCCCACGGAGCCATGGCCACCCAGTACAATCCCAAAGCCTCTCTGGGCATGCCCAAGCCTTCGTCTCTTCTGCCTGGGTCAGCAGGATACAGGCATCCGCCTGGCAGAACCCAGCTCCCAGCTCCTGGCAAAGTGGGCAGATACCCCACACAAAATGTAACTGAAATTGGTTAGATGTTCTGGTTCAAAGAGTTATGGTCAATAGAGTTAAATCTAATTTGTGGAGCCAGTCAAGAGGGGTGTCCCCCAGGGCCCAGTACTGGGGCCACTCTTGTTTAACATCTTTATTAATGATGTGTATGAGGAGATCAAGTGTACCGTTAATAAGTTTACCAATGATATCAGTCTGGGTGGAAGTGTTGGTCTGCTTGAGATTAGAGAATCTTTACAGAGAGATTATGATAGGCTGGATGGCTGGGCCAAGGCAAATGTCATGAGTTTCAATAAGGCCAATTGCCAGGTCCTGCACTTGGACAACAACCCCCAGCAGTGCTACAGGCTTGGGGAGGAGTGGCTGGAAAGCTGCCAGGCAGAGAGGTATCTGGGAGTGTTGGTTGACTGCGTCTGAACATGAACCAGTTGNTCTGGGAGTGTTGGTTGACTGCGTCTGAACATGAACCAGTTGTGTGCCCAGGTGGCCAGGAAGGCCAATGGCATCCTGTCCTGGATCAGGAACAGTGTTGTCAGCAGGAGCAGGGAAGTGATTGTCCCCTTGTACCGGTGAGGCCACACCTGGAGTGCTGTGTTCAGTTCTGAGCCTACTACAAGAAGGACACTGAGGTGCTGGAGCATTTCAAGGGACAGGCAACAAAGCTGGTGAAGATTGTGGAGCACAAGTCTGATGAGGAACAGCTAAAGGGTCTGTAGTTGTTTAGTCTGTAGAAGTGGTGGCTGAAGGGAGACGATCACTTTCTCCACCTGGAAGTAGGTTGTAATGATGTGAAGGTCAGTCTCTTTTCCCTGGTCATGAATAATAGAACAAGAAAAAAAGGACTTAAGTTGTGCCAGGAGAGATTTAGATTGGAGCTCAGGAAGAACTTCTTCTCTGAGGGGATTGTTAGACACTGGCAGAGACTGTCCAGGAATGTGGTTGAGTCACTATCCCTGGAGTCATTTAAATAATATCTAGATGAGGTTTTGTGGTGGACTCAGCAGTGTTAGGTTAGTAGTTAGGTTAGATGTTAGGTCTTTTCCAACCAAAATGATTCTATGATTCTGTTGGAAACTAGGATACTTCTGTATAGCCCATATAAGTGCTGTGCATCTTTCATGCTGAATCAGCATTTATGCCAGTGACTCTTACCAGACCTTTTGACTCAGCAGTTTTGTTGCATTTACTGCAGAGACTGACACTGCCAAATGATCGCTGTATTCTAAATGGACATCTATGGGATAAAACTCCATAGTCCAGTGAAAAATGCAACTCTGAATAATATAAAATGGAACTTCAATTGTTACTATTTCTCCCCATTTTCAACTGTGTATTTTTTAAAACCAATAACTAATTTCACTTTGTAACTCTGAAGACAATAATTCTCAGAGGTATATAAACATTCTTTAAAATATTAGTAATGTGTTCAGCTCAGCTATGCAGATCTTTAGCTATACATGTACATGTACAGCAAATATTATTAAATGTGTACATGTAGCAAATATTGACCTAAAGAGAATAAAACTCAAGGATCATCCATAAATAAATTGATCTGACAGAAAGTTCACATAGTGCTGCAGGCAACATCTTGGAACAGGTTTGCCTGCAGTGAAATCTGAAGGTTGGTAAGAACATAGTGTGAAAACAACACTTACAGTTTCATTGGGTTGGAAATGTCAGCATATCACAGATAAGATGAGCACTCAGTACTTTCTGTGTTGAGCCATGGAGGAGAGTTGGAACAGCACGCAGGGGGCTGAAGCGTGTGTGGTAAGAATCTCCACATTCCTAGAGAAAGGTAATTCGGTTACAAACACAGTGTCATCTGTATGGGCAGTTATTATATATTAAATCTATTTTTACATTAAATAAAATCCAGAATTTTGACATCTCTATTCACTGTTAGATACTATACAGTAAACAATTACTGCTTTTGTATTACAGACCTAATTCTACTTTAAAGATTGGCTGAATTTATAAATAAATTTGTGTATCAGGATAAGCATCTCTGACTGTATGTCAGTGGAACAGAAAATTATCCTTGTGATAAAAAGAGCTGCATAAGCACTTAGGAAGTCCTGATCCTGCCTCAGACTTCCTGTGTTACCTGGGACAACTTAGTCTTTGTTTTTAACTGTAAGACTAGGACGAGATAATTTCCTTCAAAACATTCTTCAGTTCATATGCTTTTTCAGTGAGAGATCATTGCATATCTGTGTCTTGTGTCAAGCTTAATAAGTCCTTGTGTAAATGAAGATCCTAAGACATGCTGTAACTAAGAAACACTGTAGAAGTGAAGAAGGTACAAATTGGTACAGACTTGCGTCAGAAAATGCTATTTGACAAAACAAATATTTTTTAGAGCTCCATTAAGATGTTAAAGACATCTCCACTTGGGATTTTTCCATCTGGGGAATAAATTTTCCAATGAAAGTTCTTGTAAGACATTTATCATACATATACTTTTAAAAAGTTATGCTGATGATTCACAATGAGGAGAAATTTTGAACTAATGTCTTTCTTTTGACTCAAGGAACAAAAATACTACAATGTAAAAATATCATTAAACTTGATAAAACTAGCACTTACAAGCTGAAAAATCTCATCCAAATGCTAATGAAATTCATGGGTCATGTTTAGTGCTGATAATATGCCATTTATTAAGAAATTCAAAATTTCTTACTAATATTTTGACCCAAGAGATAGAGTAGAAAATATTACGGGCTTAAAAGCAACACATATAACTGTGTTCATCCTTCTGGAAATAAATAAAAGCTGTCTAAGGGACTGTTTTAACTTGTAGTGGAAACACCTTCAAAATATTTAGTGGATGTATTCTTGGTGAAAAAAACAATTGGTGAAGTGTTTGATTTCACTGAAAATTCAGCTTTTTTTTTTTTGTATCTTCCACAAAATATTATTTCTAAAATGTTTTCAATGTTTTGACCTCCTTATCTTTCATTTGTTTTTATTCTAATGTTGATGCTTTTTCATTAATTCTCAGTTTTCTTTGATGTCCATACTTTATAGCAGAAACTTGAAAATTTAGAAGTATTTTAAAAAGCAGAATTATCTTTATAATGCAGAGCTTTGCCTGCTGCAACAATATATTTTCACTGTGACTTATGAACATTGTATACACAGTAGTTGCTATTGGAGTCACATGAATTTTGTAAGGATATTCACTGAGGTAAAATGTTAGTATAGCACAGATAATCCAAAGATAATAGTATGTCCTGCTTCCTTTTTATTACCTTCTGCAGCTTCATCTTTAGGATGATTCTTTTATCTGTAGTGATACCTAGAGCATCTTCCTTACGAGGAAAGGCTGAGGGAACAGGGGCTGTTTAGTCCAGAGAAGAGGAGACTGAGGAGGATCTCAATATTTACAAATACCAAAATGATGGGTGTCAGGACTTCGGGTCATTCCTTTTTTCAATGGTATCTAGCAACAGCAGAAGGGGTAATGAGATAAAGCTGGAACACAAAAAGTTCCATTTAAACATAAGAAAAAACTATTTCACTATTCAGGTGAAGGAGCCCTGGCACAGGCTGCCCAGAGGGGTTGTGGAGTCTCCTTCCTTGAAGATCTTCAAGACTCATCTGGACATGTTCCTGTGTGACTTGATCTAGGTTGACCTGCTTCTGCAGGGGGTTTAGACTAGGTGGTCTCTAAAGATCCCTTCCAACCCCTACCATTCTATGATTCTATGATACCTATTTTCTTCTACATGTGCTGTTCTACATGAACAGTTTTGAGACATCCTCAGCTTTAAAACTGGCATTGAAATTTTACTGGCTTTGCTTCAGGAATTTTAAATTTTTAAATGCAGGGAATCAAATGACAACAATGTTGTGCATGTCACTCCCTCTTCTAACAATGAAGAAATGTCGAGAAAGTAATAACTGGAGTGAGCACTGCTCTCAACCTTAGCAACTCTAAGACTGGCAAATTCAAAGGAGAGGAATGTGTTATTTAATACAGACTTTGGACTGAGAATATGTTTCCAAAGGACAATATTTTTCAAAATTTATTTCCTTTGAGGTAAATAATCACTGACAATGAGTGAAGAAGTGGAAAAAGTCCAGTCCTGAGCAATACTTCAGAGTATTTTAGAAATGTTATGAGCTTTTGATAGCTTTTGCCAGGGAAAAAAAAAAAAAAGGAAGGACAGGGAACTATGACAAAAAAAAGGTTGCTGAAAAACACAAACCAAATAATTCTTCATGTTATCTCATGCTGAGACAAATAGAAAAACATTTAGCATTTCGAGGTTGTTTTGGGGATTTTTTCTTGATTGTTTGGGGTTTGGGGAGAGAGGGGGAACGCATTGGTTGTCTGCTTGTTTTTAAGATCAAGTCTTGGATTAAAAAACCCTAAAAATATTAAAACTTTCACTGATATTTCTATAAAATGCATACTTTTATAGCACCTCCCACAAATGACTTTTACTAATAAGGTCCAGGTATATAGGATCTTAATTTAGCTTCTGTGGTTAGAAGAGAAATAAAGGGACTCCTTCCTACCTTGAGGGAAACAGCTTTATGGAATTTTATTTGTTTGCCTTTGTTTCTGATGAACTAAAGGAAAGTCAAGGATGACTCTTACATTTAAACCTGAAAGAGGCAGTAATCATAAAAGCAGTTTCCTGTAGAGGAAAACCCTGCAGCTTAAATACAGTTCATGTGACGGATATGTCACCTACAATTATCTGTCTTCCTCTTCTGAAATGACAAGGACTGTCCTAAAAGAGCTATCAGTAAGATGCTAAACTTATAGATGTTCAGAGGAAATTAAATGCAGAGACAATCACAGAGTCATAGAATCGTTTCAGCTGGAAGAGACCTTTAAGATCGAGTCCAGCCTTTGTCCCAGTCCTATCAACCACTAGCCCCTTTACCTAAGTGCAGCATCCACCCATCTCTTAAAACACCCCCAGGGATGGTGACTCCACAACCTCCCTGGGCAGTCCATTCCAATGCCTGACAACCCTTTCAGGAAAGAAGTTCCTCCTCATATCCAGTCCCTGGTGCAACTTGAGGCCATTTCCTCTTGCTCTATTGCTTGTTACTAGGGAGGACAGACTGACAGTCTCTCAGGAAAGCTGAGTACAGGGGAATGATCACCTTCCACCTCCTGTTGACAACACTGTTCCTGATCCAGGCCAGGATGCCATTGGTCTCCTTGGCCACCTGGGCACACTGTTGGAAGACATCTTATAAAGGAAAATATTTAATTCAAATTTGTAACTGTCCATTGTGGTCCTATGCCATGAAAACCAAAGTCTTTGCATAGTGAGATGGCTAATTAATTATGCTGAAGTAAAATTTCCCATTAATAAGCTGGACAAAAATATTGCCTGAATGGACAGAATTCCTTTTCATCTAATATTATGTGGTAAAAATATCTTAACAGTGAAATGTGTTTTCCATATTCAAGTCTGGTGTGAAAATCTCTTGTAAAGCAGCAAACATGCATACCAGTGCTTACCTGGTACCCAAGTATGGTCCTTGAACCTTCGCTCATGTGAATGATATTAAATGATGCAGGAGAGATTGTGATGACCTGGACAAAGTGTTTAATTGGCAGAGAGTAAGATTTTCTCATACATCTCAATTCTACAGAGTGGAAGAACAAGCCATAAACAATAAATGTGAAAAGTTTAATTGAATTCCCCTGAATTAACAGCAACTTTTCGTTTATGTTGGTGGAGATAGAGCTTTGCCACAGGATTCTGATATATTTTAGCATAATATCTAAAACGAATCCATTGTGTCCTTATGCATCTTTCCAATGAAGTACAAAGGTTGTGAATGGAAATGTCTTCTTATTTGTCTGCTCTTGTAGAAGTATTTTTTTTTTTTTGTATACTTCCCATAGAGGTATTTTCCCTGTATGTAGTGATAATTGCTTTACCCAACTGCCATCTTTTCCCACCATACCTTCTTTGACAGGATGGATTCCATGCCAAAATTTCCTTATTAACTTGAGAAACCTGTATCAGAAAATATGGAAAAAGAGAAAAAAAATAAGAGATGACTCAATGAGATACTGACTAATAGGGATTATTGCAATACCTTTAAGAGGTATTCCTGCCTTTATTTTTCCCGTAGTTGTCAGTATACAAGCTCCTAAGTCCTCACATCCCATGATGTATTAGACAAAACATAATTACACTTTCTGTAGCTGATCTGTTAGAAACAAAAGCAGCACAAGAAATGTAGTTTTAGTGGGAGGCCTCTAAGCATACTTTAGATGCCATTTCTCAGAAATAGCTTATGTACAAAAAAAGTTTTCAACAGATTGGCAGCCTTTCCCTGATGGAGGAGGCATATGAACATCAGGGTCAAAAGTAAGGCAGGACAACCTTCGGGGTTCTGCCCTGTGATGGGTGGTAGGTTGCTGAGCAAAAATGCATGTTTTCAATCAGGGACAAAGCATAAGTCACAAGCCATAATCCCACATAACTGTATGTGACATTAGTAAAACAGGATGTGACCAAGCATGTAAGTCCCAGCCCACGCATTGAACTGAATATATAAACTGTTACCTTATAGGTTACCCAATGTGGGGTAGAAACCAAGTCCTTCTAGTGATGATGTCAGTGGGCTGACTCAAATGCCAGTTCACTACCTTGCAGCAGTAAAATAAATACATTTTGTTCTTCACTGTTGAAAATTGGTCAGTAATCTAGAAGCTGTGACCTGATACTGCAATGATTTGGCATGTGAGTAACCACAGTGCCATGAGCAGGGCTATTGTAAGCTACGCTGCAGTTTGTGGTCAACGTGTTTCCTTAGACATGCAGACTTAAGAGCTTAGTAATTTTTTTAAGATCACATGATTCATGTTTTTTATGCTTATTTGTAACGTTTCTATTCCATTTGCATATGGAAACTATTAATTTATTCCTTCCCTCTGTGTCTCAGTTCTTGAGAAACCATATCCACAGCTCTTCACAGCTGTAACACATCCTTAATGCTGCTGAATAATTGTAATTTCCATGTTGTTGTCACTTTTCTGTCCCTGCCACTGAGATGCATTCAGTGTTTTGACGCTTCTCCTGTGCTTTCTCCAGATTGAAGTTTCCTTATCTGTCTTTTGCAAAGTGCATTTAAATTCCAGGGTGTGTAGCTGCTGTTTTATCCCAGTCAGCACTGAAGCTCTGAGAAAAGAAACTGGGTGGAACTGGGAAAGAAATGATTTATTTACTGTATGTGATTTGGCCCTCCAATCTTAAAAAGATGCAGAGGAAGGCAAGAAAATTATCAGAGTATGAAAAGCTTCCCTACAATGAGAACTTTTATTATGAAAAGACAGTGTATGTGATAAAGGCCTGTAACCACACAGAGATCATAAAAAAGTAGTTATTCTGTGCCACAATAAGGAACAAGAAGACTTAATGAAATAATAAAAGCAGCACTTTAAGTACATGAAAACCACTTTTTACCCTTTATATGTAATTTAGATCATAGAATCATAGAATGGTAGGAGTTGGAAACGACCTTTAAAGATCATCTAGTCCAACTCCCCTGCAGAAGCAGGTTCACCTAGATCAGGTCGCATAGGAACATGTCCAGGTGGGTCTTGAAGACCTCCAAGGAAGGAGACTCCACACTCTCCCTAGACAGCCTGTGCCAGGGCTCCCTCACCTGGACAGTGAAATAGGGTTTTTTTATGATTAAATGGAACTTCTTATATTCCAGCGTCATCTCATTACCCCTTCTCCTGTTGCTAGATGACATTGAAAAAAGGGATGTCCCAACGTCCTGATACCCACGATTTTGGTATTTGTAAATGAAAAATGAATGTAAATGAAATCCCTCCTCGGTCTCCTCTTCTCTAGACTAAACAGCACCAGTTCCCACAGTCTTTCTTTATAAGGAAGATGTTCCAGTCCCCTGATCATCTTGGTGGCCCTGTGCTGGACTCTCTCCAGAAGTTCCCTGTCCCTCTTGAGCTGAGGAGCCCAGAACTGGACACAGAACTCCAGATGAGGCCTCACCAGGGCAGAGGGGGAGCAGAACCTCCCTCTACCTGCTAGCCACACTCTTCTTGATGCATTCCAGGATTCCATTGGCCTTCTTGGCCATGAGGGCACAATGCTGGCTCATGTTTAGTTTATTATCAATCAGCATACCCAGGCCTCTCTCTGCACAGCTGCTCTCCAGCAGGTCAATCCTCAGCCTGTACTGGTGCATGGAATTGTTCCTTCCAAGGTGCAGGACTCTGCACTTGTCCTTGTTGAACCTCATGAGGTTCCTCTCTGCCCAACTCTCAAGCCAGTTGAGATCCCGCTGAATGGCAGCACAGCCTTCTGGGAAATCAGCCAGTCCTCCCAGTTTGGTGTCATCAGGGAACTTGCTGAGGGTATACTCTGTCCCCTCATCCAGGTTGTTGATGAAGATGTTGAACAAGATTGGCCCCAGAACTGATCCCTGTGGAACTCCTCTGGCCACAGGCCTCCAACTCAGTTCTGTGCCATTGATCACCACCCTCTGGGCTCTGTCATTCAGACAGCTCTCGATCCACCTCACTGCCCACTCATACAATCCACACTGCCTGAGCTTTCTGATGAGAATGTTATGGGAGACGGTGTCAAAAGCCTTAATGAAGTCAAGGTAGATGACATCCGCTGCATTCCCCTCATCTAGCCAGCCAGATGAGCAGAAGGCTATCAGGTTGGTCAAACAGGATTTCCAGATGACGGCTCTCAATTCATGAGGTTAAAACTATAAATTGGTTCAAAAAGATTTTAGGCAAATTCATGCATAATAGCTGTTTGAAATGCAGTGGCCCAGAGGTAACCTCCAGTTTGAAGAATCTCTAAACTATTAATTTCTTTCATGTCACCTGTCAAGGGAAGGGTCATGCTATATGTACCTTACTCTTCAGTAAGCATCAGCTACTGTCCGCTGTAGAAAAAGGGACTGAGCGGGAACAATGAAAATATTCCCATTTCTTTTGTTTACAATTGAAGATTGATATCTAAGAGTTTTTAAATAGCACAGAAGTGTGAATGCAACAACAAATGTAGGAATATCAAGAAATATGAAGAATTGTATTTGCAATGCTAAAATTAAGTATAAATAGGGACAATTGGTTAGACTGGAAACTCAGATGACATTCTGAACAAAGAATCATAATTACATTAGAAAATACTCTTCTTGGAGCTACTAGAAACAAAAAAATCACTTGAAAATGTGAACTCTTTGAAAGTGAATCCTGAAGTGATACCTGGACAGTGTTAAGTTAAATGTCACAAGAGATGAGTTTTCTTCAGTGGATGCTGGCTTCATCTCAACATACACATCTGGTCTCTATCTAAATTGTGTGTTTCACCATAATAGCACACTTCATAAAGTATAGGTCAAGTATGGACTGAATTACGTCTAGTGTGACTTCATAGAACTGATGAAAGATTTATCTACATCAAATAAGTCTGTTCTTAGTAATGTTGGAAACTTGAAACAAATTCCTTTTCCCTTGGTGTACTGTAAACAGATCTGGGCCCAATACCTCAAATTTGAAAGACATCTCCTGGAAAAGTTTGTTTCTGTTTTAAAACTTTAGGGATATGGTAAATAAACAGTATTTGCTTTAAAGGCCTCTGAGATGTCTGAAAAAGTTACGCAAAGCTTTTAATGACTACCAGCATTTCCGTGAAGGGGAATGGCATTTAGCAGGAACATTATTTAGCAGGAATGCTGTGTCTTAAAACCTTGTCTGTCTTGGGCAATGCCATTATCTCCATTTCTCTCTGGAAAGAAGGATCACTGGGAAGCTGAAGGTCAAAAAGATCAAGCAGAAGAGACCATGAGGTGAAGGGTCAGAAGGAGAGAGCTGGAGATCGCTTAGTCTTGTGAGAGGCAGATAGACTTATCCTTGTTTTATCTCACATAGAAGATAAAGATGTTTATACAATCACAAGATCTTTCCCCAAATTCTGTCAATGCAGTTTAGAAACTGAAAAGTAACATAATTTTTTTTGTCCATAAATGAGGTTGAAACACCTGCAGGTTGACCTTAGATCTAACTGTTTCTCCCTGTATTCAAAAGTAGAATTTTCTCCTTTCACCAGTCTTTTTCAGCAGAGTGGATATTTTTGAGTATGTGAATGATTCTATAAGCATATTTAGAGATTACATTGGAGCATATTTGAATATATATATCTAGTGATTTTTTTTTTAAGTGTGTGGAGGAAGTAATGTGTAATTTCTGTTGTCTTCTAGTATTTGGATCAGCTCTACAGAGCACATTTGAAGCTCTTTCCACTAGTATTGCATCCCATTACTTGTAAATCTTCAGACTGGGCAGGCTGAAAATCTGTCTCATTAAACCAAATGGTGTCTGGAAGTTCCAAAGAAAACATGAACCCTAAAACTAACAAATATGACATAAATGTAACAGCACAATTGCTTGCTTAATAGGTCATATCTCCTAACCAATGGTGTGTTTTGTGATTAATAAAATACCTTTGCATAAAGTAGACCTTACAGAGATGAAGTTTAAGAGTAATGAACATTTAAAAAGAAAATACCCTAGAACACTGTGATGCATAATGGATGGAAATTATCATAACTGTGATGATTTTCAGATATAAAAAGGGATAATTCCAAAAAGAAGTGCATAAAGAAAACTGTTTCAATGAGCATTTATGGTATTTACAAACATTTTGAAGGGATCATTTAATATTTACTTAATTCTAACTTAGTGAAGCTATGGATAGCTTTTCTCTAAACTTGCGTTGTATAACTAAGAGATGATTAGATATTAAATTTACTAGGGACGAAATTTCCCAAATGCCAGCTAAGACTGAGGCGTATCTTAGAACACTTTGCAGGTCTATGTATGCCTTTTTCTTTGTTCTCTACACGCCAGCATGGGATACGTCTGCTTTATATTGGCTGCTATTCAGACCGTGGAATTGAAACAGCAGCTAGAAATCCTGTACAGGATGGAGAAATGTCACAACCTTTCTTGATGTCTCTCAACCATGCATCCTGTGCTATTCTGTTGCTAAAGAGTGGCAGAAGTCACACTGTAAAGTCTACATTACCAGAAAAAGTATAAATTGGAGTATACCTTGTCAGTCTTGGCTAATTTAGTGTTTCCGTCTTCAAGGCTAGCGCTGACTTGGAGGAAGTGAGTGCATTTCTCTTTCCTTAGATTTTTTTAATATTTATATCTTTAAGTCTTTATAGCCATTAAATATTATTTGCAATGTTGATTTCCCATATTTAGTACTCTGTGAAACCCTTCTTGGTTTTGAAGAGAATTGAAATTGAGAAATTGCTAGACTCATCAGATCACCTTCTACAAAATGATGTTTTCTGTTGACATGGGGAGAGCAGTGACTATTGTTTGCCAAGACTTCAGCAAAGTGTTCAACACTGTTTCCCCCAACCTTCTCCTGTACAAACTGTCATGATAGGAATTGGATATGTGGTCTGCAAGATGGGTAAGAAATTGGCTCACAAAGCTGCTCTCAGGTAGTGATAATCAATGGGTTTACTCAGGCTGGCAACCAGTCACAAGTGGGATCTCCCTGGGCCCAATACTGGGCCCTGCAGCATTTAACATCTTCATAGATTATCTGGATGGTGGAATTCAAAGCACCTTCAACAAGTTTGCTGATGACACAAAATAAGAGGTCAGGTGAACATATCAGAAAACAGAGTCAGCTTAAAGAGAGCCTTGGACAGGTTGCAAGAGTGGGCTAGCAAGACCAGTATTCTGTTTAATAAACAGAAGTCCAAAGCCTTGCACCTAGGACAATATAAAGGCCAGTAGAGGCTAGGATCTGTGTGGCTGGAGAGCCAGTCCCCGTGGATGACAAGCTGAATATAAGTCAGCAGTGTGCTATTGCAGCAACAAAGGCACACGGTCTGCATTCATGGGGCATTACTATTAGAGAGGTAGATGTGAGCATCCCATTTTACTCATCTCCTGTCAAGCTGGTAGTAGCTATTCATATGGCCAGGTTTTGGTAGTGGGGGAATACAGGGATGGCTTCTTTAAAAAAAAGAGCTGCCAGAAGCTTCCTCTGTATCTGACTGTGGTGATTTAGCCCAGTGTCCACCAAGTCATAAAATCACTCTCCCTCCCAAACTAGACAGAAGAGAGAGAGAAATATAACAAATGGCTTGTGAGTTAAGGACAGAGAGATCGCTCAGCAATTAGCGTCATAGGCAAAATAGACTCAGGGAGAAAAGGGTTGATTTATTAAAGAAGCAATAATAGCAGGGAGATGAGAAATAAAAATCATCTTAAAAACACCTTCCCCCACCCCTCCTCTTCCCAGGACTCCCTTTCCTTCCCTCTCTAGCAGCACAGGGGATGGGGAAATGGGAGTTTTGGTTAGTACATTACAGATGGACTTTGCTGCTGCTGCTTCTCAGGTGGAGGCCTCCTCACACTTGCCACTGCTACACTGTGGGGTCCCTCCCATGAGAGACAATCCCTCACAAACTCCTCCAGCTGGGTCATTCCCATGGGCTGCAGGTCCTCACAAAGTGTTCTGGCAAGAGGCCTCCCACAGGGAGCAGCTCCTCACACCCTGCCCCAGCGTGGGTCATCCACCAGGAGAATAGTCCTTCAGTTACCAACTGCTCCAGCCTGAGTCCCACCTGCTACCAAAAAACCTGTCCCAGGTAAAACCACTACACTGACAGGGTCGGTGCCAATTGGCTCTAAGATGGACCTGCCACTGTCCAAGGCCAAGCCAAATAGCGATAGAGGTAATGCCTCTGTGATTAACATATTTGAGAAGGCAAATAAGTTGTGCAGATGCAAAACTGCAGGAGCAGAAGGGAGTGAGAATGTGAGAACAACATCTCTGCAGAATCAAGGTCATTGGAGAAGGAGGAGAAGGAGATGCCAGGCCCTAGAAGAGAAACTCCATGCAGTCCATGGTGAGGTCCTGCCCCTGTAGCTATGGAGGCCATGGTGGAGCAGAGATCCACCCACAGCCCAGGGAGGACACCATGCCAAAACAGATGGATGTCTGAAGGAGTCTGTGATTCTGTGGGAAGCCCATGTTGGAACAAGTTCTTGGCAGGACCTTGGAACCCATGGAGAAGGTAGCTCACAGAAGATCAGATTTGCTGTCATGACTTATGACCCCATGGGAGACCTGTGCTGAAGGACTGCTTTGCCTGTGGATGAGGCCCATTTTGGGGCAGTTTGTGAAGAACTGCACCCTATGGGAAGGACCCACATTGGAGAAGTTCATGGAGGACTATATCCTGTGGGAGAGACCCTGCACTGTAGCAGTGAGAAGGATAAGGATTAGTCAATCAACTTGTCTAATCTTTATATCAAGTACTAAGATTTTTCCATTCCTTGATGAATTGAAGTTGAGCAAAAAGTCTTTTGGTCTTTTGAGGTATGATTGCTACCTTTTCAGCTACTTTTCACCCCCAGTTTCTATCCTGTTTCCAATTAATGAGTTTTAAATACATCAGTTGCCAGCAGCATTAATAAAATATCTCCCAGCATATGGGATTTTCTTAAACGATTTTCTTAAACTTATCACATTATGGATTTCTGTGCTACTATATCTATCCGGCAGTACACATTGTTCATCTAAGCAACCCAGCTGACAAGATGAAATACAATTATTCTTTTCATTTGTTCATTTTAAATGTAATTGTATTTTAAAATTACTGTGCAATTTAATAAAAT
Organism: Urocolius indicus; assembly: GCA_013401255.1. NCBI lineage: Eukaryota > Metazoa > Chordata > Aves > Coliiformes > Coliidae > Urocolius > Urocolius indicus. The sequence goes on along the minus strand of WBNH01009464.1, from coordinate 6,595 downwards.
CATGGAATATAATTGCCTTCTTTCCACTTGTGTTTGTTATAGAATATTATCATTTTCTAAACTTCCATGCATTCTTCTGTCTTTAAACTTAAAGTTGGAATGATTTGAATTAATATCTAGTTATTGTTCATTCTGAGTTCTTTTGCAAATTTATTGACTGTTCTGGGCATAACTTCTAGTCTTTAAATGTGACATTATTTCTGAAGTAGCTCTGCTTGGAGTTACATGGACCTCAGTACTATCAATTTCCTAAGTCTTCACTGATTAAACATAGGTGCTTTCCTGATTGTGACTAGCAGTGTTCTCTAAAAGACAGTGCAGAGTTGTACCATGAATGGAGAACATTGAAGAAACTGAGAGAAGAGTCACAAGCATTTCGTGGCTCAAAATATTTCTATAGATGAGAAATAGATTACTTAGCTTCTGGGCTGGCCTGTGTCAAGTGGTTGGCAGTTTTAACTATGAAACTTAAACTGTGTGTCAGTTCCTATTGATGTTTGGCTGTGGTTGTAGAGGTGATGAAGTATGTTCAGGTATGGTCTGTTCAGATATCCCAAAATCCCATGGACGGGAGCAAGAGTAAGCCTTAGGTTCTCAGACCTATTTAACTTTATGCATTGAAGCAGGATCAGAAACAGACTTGCCTTATCAGCTACTATGTTATTGTTCTCAATGCATTTTTCTTAAAGTGAACAAAAAAAACCCCCATAAATCCATAGTGATTCCTGTTGCAGAGTCTTTACAACAGAGAAATCAAACTTGTTGCTGAGGAACTGAACTTATAAATTTCACAGTCTATATAGAGAAAGATTTATGACTTGAAACTGCTAGTCAAGAATTAACACCCAGAAAGGTAAATTTTTGAAAGAATAAATGTTTTGTTTTGATTCCAAGGTGACCTTGAGAGTATAATCTTTGAAATATTTCTTACGGATTGAAGTGGAGCCAGGTTCTTCTCTTCATAGCCCTATGTCCTGGCAGTAGCACAAAGTCCTTGAATACTCCAGTTTCCCTGAATGGTCCTGTTCTATAACAAAATTAGCCTCCGTAATTCATAAGAAACAAGTAGTCTTCTTTCTATGAAATGAGGAAGAATCACAACTGTGAAGCTTCTGCACAATCTCAAGTAATGTCCATCTGGCACAGCTTTTACGACTCTCATCTCTGTAGTGCGTAAGTCCTTCATGAAGATCAATTAATTCATCTTCATAATACTCCAGGTGTTTTATCATCTCTACTTTACTGAGGCCCTAAGAGAACAATAAAGTTCATACAAAAATGATTTATGTATTGGACAGCAAATTTAGAGGTCTGTGCTAATGATTTAACCAAGTTATCTGTCATATGTCCCTGTGTTCCCTCTATTTCTGCTTTATTAAAAGGAAAAAAAACCCACCAAAACAACCTTGTGATCATTCTACAAATGTCAAGTACCAAACACATAACACAATCCTTTCAGGGAGAGAATGGAAGAAGTATCGGAATCTTCTTTCTTTAATTACATGTTTTTAGATTCCCTGTTTTATACTACACTTCTGGACTACAAAGAATTACATCAAAATAAGCTGCTAAAAAAAATAAACCAAACAAGTAGGGAATAGATACAAATCTTGAAAGACAGGAAGCCTTCTTGTGGGGAAATATACCTTCAACAGGCTGGGAGTTTCGTCTTGACAAGTTTTAGCATGAGGCTAAATAGAATCTTCAGGAATGAGGTAGAATGGTTCTCAGTGGACAGAAATGCAGAGCACAAGGAATATTCTGTGATCAAGACAAGCAACATCCTCCTCCAGATGCGAGTGGGGTTCTAGTAGACATTAGCTGAATTTGAATTTGGGCACAAAACTTTGAGTCTGTGTATTTTGTTCTATAAATCTGCTTTTGCAAATACTTGGGAGAAGAGACATTTGGATAAACCATTGTTTCTAAAATGCTGTTTCTATGCCTTTTGAATATAAGAAACATTAATTCCTGAAGGAGTTAAACATGTATCCAGTAATTTGAGCTTTTTTTTTGTAAATTTAATTAATAAACAGGTTACTACAAAGAAGGAACATGACCTTCAGGATTTGCCCACATATTTTGACTGACAGTCAAGTATAGAAATCCATGCATGAATTCTGGAAAGCTGAGAGTGGATCTGTCAGTCTGATGTTTTCTATCCCTGGCAGAAAGAAAATTTTCTGAAATAAATATTGGTGCATCATATACCACCAGATTCTAGAGTTAAAGGCTGAGAGGATTCATCTTGCTGAGGATTGCCTACCCATAATGCCTTAACTGCATACAATTCTTTATGCAGTTCAGACTTGGCTTCCCTAGGGGGAGAACATTCCACAGCAAGGCTCTGTGGTGCAGGGACTCTGAAGCCCCACGCACCGACAGCCTCACATCACAGGGAAAGGTGTATCCAAGACCCCTCCCTGTCCTTGGTAAGGTAAACTCTAGGTATGTTAGTGTAGTTGGCCTTATCACTCGGACTTATCACCCAGCTTGGGAAGGCTTAAGGGTTGGCTGCTGCTGATGCAGTTTGATCACTGTCATCCATACCACTTTTCCATTACATTTTCACATAGGAATTTGTACACTGAATCCAGAACTGCTAGATAGTTGGCCCAAATAATGTAAAGTTCAATCACTGGGAGAGCTAAGTGTTGTGTGCCACTGGCAAAGAGACAAGAGAGACCAAGATGTGAGCAGTGCTTGAGGCCTCTGCAATGACAGGGAACTGATTAGGAGAGATATGCCCAGATGATCATAGCAGGAAATTCATGACCCGTGCTGTGTAGAAAGATGAAAAAATTCAAGGTCTCCTTCCTCCCCTTGAAGTTTCTTTTTTACGTGTACAAGAACTTCTTGCTGCAGATTTGTGCTGTGAACTCACGTTGAGGCAATTACCTATGATGACCTCTAAGTCCCTTTCTGAATTACTTATTTCCAAGACAGCAACTTCTACAGCCTGCACTCTGTGTTCCCAGTTATCTTACCTAATGTTTGACCATGTGAAATGTACTTTTATTACTTTGTGATCATTTACCAAGTGATTCAGGTCTCCCTGTAACAGTACCCTGGCTATTAAGTGTACTCTTTGATGTTATCAGTTATTGTGCTAGTAAAATTTTGTAGCTTGGCTCAGCTACTGATAAAAATAGGGATCAAGAATCAATTCCCTGTGGCCTTATGGCTAAAGATCCATTCCTGACTGTCTTCTCAGTATGAGCTGCATTTTGAGATCTGTCAGGGACCAAGATTTAATTCATTGTACCATCTATTAGTTCCAAGACCTTGAGAAATAAAATCAGAAAGTGAACTGAGTCTAGGGCAAATCCAGGTATATAACAATAGAACTTGACTGTTAAATCTGAAATCCTGACATGAAAAGAGTTGATTTGAAAAGATCTGCTTTTTGAAGTCAAGCTGAGTGATACTAAACATTTCTGTAGTCTCTAAATTTAATAGAGAGTCTCAAATTGTTTCCATGCTTTTTCTAGGAGTTGATATCTAAGTCCTCTACAATTTCCCCAGCCCCTGCTTTTATTGATTTTTTTTAAGCCTGGCACGCCTCCAGTCCTTTGAAATTTCTATAGTTTTCAGATGTTTGTTAATTATAAACAATAATTGAATATGCTCAGAGAGAAAGTTTCTTAGCAGCTTCCTCTGAGACAATTATTTTTCAGTTACTGTCTCCTGCTCAGTTCGATTGGCAAAGCTTACTTTTTACTGCAGTTGCCTTTCTTATTTTCATTGTAAAAAGAGGTAAATGATATTGTGACCTTCACAGTTGTGTAAGGGATGGATTTCTCTTGCTGGTTAATAAGAAAATGCACCAACTATTGCTGTTCTCTAGTTTTCCTTACTGATGTTTCTTAACTTCTTTCTTCTATAATCCTAATTATTTACTTTTCTCCTTATGTGTACTTCAAGCATAGGCTATATCATATTACTGCTTCTGAACGTCTTTTTAAAACGTCAGGACTAGAGTCTTTTGCTTTGTTTGGGTATGGGTACCTGCACAGCAATTAGAGGTTAGCATGCCTGGGAGATAAGTTATATATATATATATATATATATACACATATATATATATACACATACACACAGTACATCTCTGTGAACCTGTAACAAATATGATCCTATCCAGGCATAGACTAGACAGCTTTTGGTTTGTTTGTGGGTTTTGGTTTTTTTTTTGTCAGTCACAACTTTTTATTAATTTTTATTGTTTATGTAGCCAGGGCACTAGAAATCTCTTCATTAGCACATCAGACTTGATTTACTAGTCAATTAATTGACAGCATTTTAAAACTTCTAAATACATGTACTAATGACCCTTTATTCCTTATGTCTTGTGTAAACCAAGTATACAGGTCATGCAGTTAATACTTGGAAATCTTTTAAGTTTAGGTCCAATTTGAGATACAGATTTAAAAAAATAAATAAATATTGGGAAGACTTATTCCCAACTCTTTAAAAGATAAGGAAACATTTTTCAATCTTATTTATTTATTTATTTGTAGGAAATAACTTTGTAAAATAGCTTGACTCACATTGTTTGAGATATTGGATCTCAAATTCACTTATAGCTTCACTCAATATTGCTAGGCCAGTGCGTTAATCAAATAGGAGGCTTGGAAAGCACACAATAAAAAATTTAACCATAATCTTTTGGTGCCAGTGTGTCGGAAGCACCTTTTCTTAAGTGCTGCTGCATTTGGCATCACTGCTGAGGAGTCAACCTCCAGGTGCCACAAAAACTTATTGACTTAAAATATGCAACTGCACTGTTTCTCAGCTGTAGTGAAAAGTAAAGTCTTCACTCATTATATATTCAGGACCATCCCAATATGGATGTGCTACTGTGTTTTGCATTTTCTCACAAAGTGGCTTCAGACTTAATGCTTATTTATCACCCTTCCTGTATTTTTTATTTTCACTGTGTTGCTTTTATTGCTAAGTGGGGATGGATGCACCCTGGTGCACAGTGTCATGGCAAACATCACAGATGCCTCTGCTCTCCTTGCAAGCATGTACAAAAGGCATCGATACCTCATCAGACAAAACCAGTGGGGCACCTAGGGCTCAATCACAGTTTGAGATTCTTGTGATATTAAACTTACTGACACTATTGTACCTGGAAAAGCCTGAGGGAGGCTTGACTGGAGCTCCTGCAGGAAAGGCAGCAGATGCTATTGGATGAGAGGCTGACCAGCTCTGTATGTGTGCTCAGTGCTGCCCACTAGGAAAGATGGGCTTATGTGTGAGGCTACAGTCTCCTCAGCTCAGCCTTCGCCTCCAGAAGAGAAATCACGCCAAGCTTTTAGACTGCCATTTTGTGGGCAGCTGATTCCTTCCTTGTTTTTTGGTAAAGAATCAGATTTCACAGTGACTGGACTGTGTCCAGCTGTACAGCATGAGATATCCAGGGCTGCATTTGTCTCATGTATATACAAATTAAAAGACTGAGTCTTGGTAAAGACTGGACAACGGAGAAAGGAGAGGGAATTTAAATACTGAATAGCTGACTGAGTATCCAGAAATACAGTGTTCAGCCCTTTTTAGATGTTTGAGTCCTTAACTTTATATATATAGCTGACTTTGCATACACATAACTTTACATACACATGGGAAGAGTGGTCTCAGCTGATAACAGCAAAGTAAACTGTAGCTAAGGGAATTTCTGTGTAGTGCCACAATCATCATAGAGCCTCACTGTGCTCCATTGTTCTCCACTGAGCTCCTATGTTTCCCATCAGTCTTGAATTACCTATTGTCAGAATCCATGAGGTCACTGAGGAGTTATTATTCTTTCTTTCAGTAGGATAATAAGTTTTTTTATAATTAATATTTAATGTGAATGTATTTGGAACCTCCAGGAAGTCATTAATAGTTGATCCACTTAAAGAAGGGTTATTTGGGTTTATCTCATGTACAATAATTATGATATGTGTAAGCTTCTGGGCAGTAACCACAAAGGATACTGGGATTTAAACCCTGAGGGGAGCAAAAGCCTATCTGAGAGAGGAAGAGATATCTGTGATTCATGTAAGATGGGAAATGTACTCAAGAATAAGTATAGAGTATAAAATCCTACCTAAAGCTAGTAATCTATGTGTTTAAACTTTTTGAAAGGAAATTTATTTTGAACAAAAATTCTTCATTTAGACAAACTTTCATTTCCGCTCAAATAGAGTACAAAGCCCAAGCAAAGTTTGCCCACAGCACAGATATCAGACTCCAAGGCGATTCACAGAATCACAGAATGACAGAACCTCAAGAGTTGGAAGGGATCTTGAAAGATCACCTAGTCCAACTCCCCTGCCAGAGCAGGATCACCTAGAGTAGGTCACACAGGAACTTATCCAGATTGGTTTTCAATGTGTCCAGAGAAGGAGACTCCACAACACATCTGGGCAGCCTGTTCCAGTGCTCCATCACAAAGTGAAGAAGTTTTTCCTTTTTCTTTGGAACCTCTTGTGTTCCAGCTTGTACCCATTGCCCTTTGTCCTGTCATCACTGAAAAGAGCTTGGCTCCATCTTCCTGACACCCACCCTTTATGGATTTGTAAACAATAATGAGTTCGCCCCTCAGTCTCCT
>WBNH01009463.1:61473-162729 GCA_013401255.1 Urocolius indicus | reverse complement strand
GTATATATATATATATGTATCTCCTATATATGTATATATTTCATCACTGACAATAATACTTAATAATATTATAATAATAGCAGATGATATAATAATATTAATACTTAAGATATCCCTTAGAAAGATGGTTGGTAATTCTACTGTCTTGTATAACTCAGAATAACCAAAAGCTACAGAGAGGTGAAAGACACTGAGTAATTAGTTGTGATATTGGAGAGAACAGAAATGTAATTATGGTTTCTTCTTCCTAATCTGATTTTACCAGTTATTACACAAATAGATTTCTCACTTAACAAGAAGCAGGAAGATCTTGAATGTGCTGAACTATAAGAAGAAAATTATGAAGAACATGTATATATGTTATAATAATAAAAAGCAAAGGTATAGTGTAGAAAAGAATTAGGTTGATGGACTCTCGTTGCTTAAGGCCAGAGGCTATATGATGGAAAGGGATGGAGGAAAGAACCCTTTACAGAATCATATGCAAGTAAAAGCAGAAAGCTTTGAGTAAGAGTGAGTAAAGAATACAGACATTGTACCTCATTTGTCTTGAGGAACGTATAGCATTTCAGAAATACAGGCTCTGACTGAATAGGTACCATTAGGAAGTAAACCTTATGTAATGAATGACTACAGGTTCAAAAGAAACAGTGCCATATGCTGCAAATGAGTTTTGACACAAATGAAACCAGACAAATTCCATCTATTAATTTAAGTCTTGGTGTGCTTGTATGTCTGATACCATTAGCTCCACGTAGGATATTAATATTTGAAACATTTCTTTTATTTTCATTATATTCATTTGAATTTATGACCTATAGAAAAGAAGCCTAATCAAATTTTACATGCAATTCAATACTAACATCATAGAAATGTTTTCTATATGCTTTCATCTGTGTGGTCATTTTCTCTCACATCAACACAGATCTTAAAATGTCTGTTTCAGAGTTAAGGTACTGACACAGATGAGCATCCTAATGCAATTCCAAAGAAAGTGAACTTGTTCCTGAAATAATGAGTAGGTTTCATAATGTATTTAAACATCAAAACATATAGAATCTTTTAGAGAAATGCAAAGAGATACAAGAGAATGTAAATTGTTCACAGTCCTAAAGTATATGTAATGCCTGATGCTCAGACTGAGGTGTGCATTCACGTGTCTTTTAACAAGACAAGAAATAGGATATTTTAAATATATTGAAATCGTTGATATTTTGGATTTCTGTTTAATAGTTCAAATTGCTAAGTTCCTTAAAATAGAAAACAATCTTTCCAGAAACCTTAACTCACATATTAAAGTAAATTAACAGAATAGGAATGAGAAATGGTAGAAAGAAATAGATCTTTCCTGCTAAAGTGCTGCTACTTATACTTTTTTAATGGTATTAACTGCTTTCTATGAATTTACAGGTTTCATCTGCTATTAGACTGATAAATTGCTATTTTTTTTCTACAAAGACTAGAGTCTAATCATTATTTATATGATACTGATTGAAAATTTCACAATTACACAACAAAAATCTAAATTAAATTATAATTTTGAGGTTTTTTTCTTTCAAATATTTTCTGACTGAATACAAGATTTACCTATACAGTGCTGTGCTTTGCCTATGGACACATTTTAGAATCTTTTAATAGAACACTTCTTATTACATACGAAATACTGCCAGGTTTTGATCCTTGCCCAATGTGAATGATTTGGAAAAACTGGTAAACAGATTTGTGACTTCAGGGACAGATTATCATACATTTCACACCTTGACATTTCTAGTATACAGCTCATCTAAAAGGCAACAGCTTTAATCTTTGTCATAGCCATCTGTTTAACCATAACACTTTAGTAGTAACATATATAGCTTTGTTTCCAATAATTTATTTTTTAGTATAAGGCTCATCTATAATTAATTATTGCCATTCTACCACTACTACAACTTTTTGTATTTCAATGATATCCAAATTAAGATGACACTAAATGTTTTCTGACTATGCTCTCATGGAAGTTCTGTAATTGCTTCTTAGAAGCTGTCATAACTTTCTGCCTGATCATGATTTAAAATTCCATTAAAAAGATCTAGGCTTACCACAGATTGTAACTGATGCAAGCATCGCAGAGCTTATTAGTAGCATTTGTTATAAAAACTTCTGTACCTCTTGGGGAACACTGAGACATAAATGTATTTAGAGGTATTATTGTTTGGGGATTGTGACATCTCTCCGTTTGAGATATCAACTGTGAAAGTAGTAGTACATATTCAGGAGTACTTTTGGGACGTTGCACAGAAAGATAATACAATATGAATTCTTCAGATTGGTTATTGTCTTGTATAGGTTTCAAAACACAGGAAATTTGAATTCCTACCAAAATCAGTTGAAGTTATGGAGTAAGTCCATCATATTTTCTAACTGACAATTTAACAACCACAGAAATAGTATTTAAAAATTCATGAACTTTTAATAGTCTTCACTGAATTGTAGCAATACCCTATATGCTCTATGGTATATTAAATTTGCATTATTTAGTATTTGCATTCTCTCTATCCTTTTCCAAGGAATGCAATAAAATGCTAATTAAAACCCACATTTGTCACTGATGAAACTCAATATTTATGTACAGTTTCAATGATTAATTAATTTCTGTAAATCCTTAGGTAAGTCATGCCTCTAGACATCAGTGTAATCATAGTTACGCATTTGCAGTGATCAGTCCCACCAGAGGGATGTGCAGAAGCCAACTTAAAAAAAAAAAAAACACAAAAAAACCCCCACAACTGAGTAACTTTTCTGTCATTGAAGCAGGATTTCTGGAGATAATGTCTCGATGATATTTTTATAAGTCAAGTAGAGGAACATTTAGGGTTGAATGACTATTTACATGACTATAAAACACAAATGGTGCTCGTATCAGTTCGTCCATACATTTGAGTTTGAACTTGTTCTTCTGGGGACAAGGACATAGAGTGAGATAGGGTTATGATATTTCACTTTTTTTGCTGATGCTCTATCTCTTTTATTTCTCCTAAACCATTTTTTTTGGCACACGTCCAAGTTTATTATCCGCTGCTGTTCATCAGTTTCAGCATTAGAAGCAGAAAATATTGTGCAGTAACTAAACAGAAATATAATACAGCTGCAATGAGAATAAGCTAAATCCTATTTAAAGAGTGGCTCTCAGAAGGGATGATAAAGGCAGAGGATGGTTTATATTTCTTCAGAATCTGTTTTTGCTGTACAACTTCATTCTGATCTTTATATTTTCTCTGAGGAAGTCATAACACTTGTAGTTAAGTACATATGAGTTCTGTAAAATAATCTTCAAGTTAGATAGCAATCAACACAGTACATCCATATTGAAATTAGTTAATGTACAAAAATAGTTACTGGACAAAAATGCCGAATTTTAAAATATTTATGAGTTGAAAATTCAGTTCACATAATTTTAAAGTTCTTTCATATTAAACAAAAAAAACCACAAGAATCTAAACATGTATTTTATTACAAAATTAATTTGACATTGTGGTTTTAATTGTCTGTAGAGATCAAAAGATTCATGTGTTTGTTCATTTAATTCTCTGTGCCGCAGAAAGGTGTCAGGTTTGTGTCAAGTCATTTTTTTAGTAACAAGGGGAGGGATGGCAGTGGTGGCCCCTGTAAGAAGTTGCACTAAATTTCCTCCATCTCTAAGTCAGACCCAGCGTAGGGCTGAGCCAATTGGGCACCTCAGGAGAAATTGGTAGAAGGAGATAGAGGTGGTGGAAGAAATGTGGGATGTGACATGGACCATGCAGACCCTGAAGTCAGTGAGGGAAGAGGAGGTATACTGGATAAGAGATCCCCCTTGCATCCCATGATGACATGGCACCTATTTTCCTGCAACCCTTGGAGTGCAATGGTAGAACTGAAATCTGCTGACATCTCAAAAAAGACCCCATGGCAGAGGGGATGGCTTTGTCCAGAGGGGCTGTGACTCTGTGGGGATGTGGTGTTGGAGCAGAGTGTACCAGGAGTTCTGCAGAGAAGAAGGAGACCCACACTGGAGGAGTCTCTGAGGAGCTGCCTTTGGGAAGGACTCACAGTGAAGAGGTTGGTTTAGGGACTATATTCTGTGAGAGGGACTCCATGTTGGGGCAGGGAAAGAACATGAGGAGTACTCCTCTGAGGAGGAAGGAGTGGCAGAGACCATCCATGATAGACTGACCACAACCCCTATTCCCTGACTCCATGTGTTGTTGAGGAGGGAGGAGGTAGAGATATCGGGAGCAGTGAGCTAAGCCCAGGAAGAAGGAAGAGGTAGGGAGAAGAAGATCTTAAAGTGCTATCTGTATTTTTCCCATCATCCTCTTCTATTTTTTTGCTTTCTGCCTCTTTCTAGCTGGTAATGCATTAAACTGTTCTTGTTTTCTGTCCTACGTCAAGTTGTCAATTCTATTTTGCCCAGAACCATAATTGATGAGTGAGCTCTCCCTGTCTTGATCCACAAATCCCTTGGTTATTTTTTCTCGGGTCATCTCGTTGGAGCCTTCACCATCCCATCATGAGACGGGCGGGAGTGTAAAGCTATGTATTTGGCTTAAACCATGACATCAAACAAGAAAATTCATTAAAATGTCCTGTGAAAAATGTGGGACTTGGAAAAATTCTACATAACATTTATGAAGGACAAAGATATCAAATAAAGTTTACATCAGATTCTAAATCTTAATATTTTGAGAGGTTCTCTATAAAATAAATCGAATGTATGAGAGATGTTGGGAACAATATTGGTAAGATGAGATTAAAGGCTGTCAACTCTGTGGTCTTAAAGGGATGATTCTATTTGCACATCATCCTAGCCTATCTTGTTTTCTGTTTGGTTTTCTTTGGTTGGTGGTGAATTAAATTGATTTTGCTTTCTTCTCCAAGTTGACTAGTTGAGTCTGCTTTGCCCAGAATCACAATCAGAGAGTGAGCCTTCCCTACCCTGTCTCAATTCATAATGGCCTTTGTTATCTTTTCTCCTCCCCATCCAACCATGGGGAGGAGAATGGAGGAAAATGAGCAGGTGTCTGTGTGGCATTTTGTTCCCAAATGGTTTTAAATGACAACAGGAAGTGGGAAGAAAAGTGATCAACAAGAAACAAAAGAATCAAAGAAAAGCAAAAAGTCCCCTAAGCCGAACCAAAGTATGGAGCTGTGGAATCAACACTTTTATGTATGCTTCTACTTTCACCTGCAGGCCTTACCAACTAATACCTTTTGTTCANGGATTATTCTTCAATTTTAATTAGAATATAAATTATTTTTTAATAAAATTTGGGTTTTGTCAAATTAGCATTTTCTAACAAAAACCAAAATCATTGGTATATCTCCAGTCAGACTTAGTAGCTACCCAGAAAAAAATATGGAAATAGCTAAAAAAGTGAAAATTATATGGATTGTATGAATTACTGAAAGTAGAACTCATATAAAGCAATAAATGTTTGGATTACTTTCACAACATTACAAGTATTCTTTTTTTCTGTTCTGTCAAGCATGACGTTTGCACTAAGGTTTTATACAGTACACCAGTCTTCATCTATTTTGTTTCATCTCAGAATATGTTAAATTCCATAATTTTTGCCATGTTGCCTAATGTTGAAGTTTAAAAATGTATGAAAAAGTTCTAATTTATTAAACACTTACTGATAAAGACAGGCAATAATTGTTTCACTGTTTTAAAGATAATATTTATTTTTCCTTTTTCTACCAAAGAAATCACAAAGAATTCACTAATATACTAAGAGTTTACACATCACTGTCATGAAATCCAACAAAATTGTTCTTTAATGCTAGTGAACTGAAATATATTTAAAAATCTATTTTGAAATAAAGACTGTAACTTTTCAACAGTTTGAATACAAGTGAAAGGCTGTTTTCAGCCTCTCAGTGTCCACTCAACATCCTTCATGGAGAAATTGGCATGGAAATACAGTCTTCGGTTTAAAATGCTACGTAATTCAACAAAGGTTCACCTCTTCAACAGAGCACCAAGATCATAATTTCATAAATTTCTGAAATCGACCAGTAAAATATCAACTACAAAGGTGGTGATGTTCCTAACGATCAAATCTGATTTAAAAATGACACTGAGATCAGGAACATAAAATCCTATTGCCAATAAATGGCACCATAAATGAGATGAGAGAGGTCAGCAGGTGATGAATGACAACAGAATTAATTTTATTTTATATAAACTTTATCTATTTATTGTCGGATATTTTCTTTTGCCAGTATGATCTTCACACTTATTTTATGATGTCTTGTTAAATTTAACATAATCATCTGACAAATGCAGGAATTTAGCTATTCTTTGCCAAGTAATTTTTATTTATAGTGTTGTAATTCTTTGTATAGAAACTAGTGTTCAAACTCAGTCATCTATATGTGAGTTTAAAAATATATCTTTTGAATTTCAGAATATTAAATACTGGCTTATGACATTGCCTGCGGGAAACTTTTTCTTTTGATATTTCTAAATACTGTGGAAATAATGTAAAAGAGATGATCTTTCTAGATTATCCAAGTGTAATTCCTTTTCTAGGAACTGATGACTTATCAATAACAAAAGAGCGTAAGAAGTAAACAGAATTTTAGTGTTTGGGTAAAGTTATCACATGCAAAAATGTTGTTAAATCTTGTTGTCTCCATTCAAAAAAAGAGAGATATTTGTACTATATTATAACTAACCTGGTAATTAATGATTAAACATTCAAATTGAGTATTGGATTTCTTTCAAAAAGTATAGTCAAGGTTTGGCATAAGATGTGGTTTTAATATTTAAGTCACCCAGTTTTAGCAATCTCATTGCATAGTAGTTGGAGAATGCAGCAAAACAGTATGTCTGGATTCTAATAGTTAAAATTTATTTATTTCTAACAAAGATTTAAATTATTCTATTAAGAAAGTATTTTTAGTACTTAAGAGGACAACTAAGATACTTTGTTCTACTTCAGTTAAAAAAAAAAAACTTTTAAATAAAAGTTTATATAAATAACTTAGATTATTATTTATTACTGATTTATGCAAAGTTTCATAATTTCTGGCAGTGTTTGAGTTCTGAAGTAATAGATTTCAATGAGAACAATTCCAGGAGCTTCATCTTCTGAAAGCAGGCAGTGCTGGCAGTGGTGTCTATTAAAGTATCATATTTACGTTGTTCTTATAATTCTTTATTTTTATCGTCCATAAAGGCAAGACATACCCTTAGCTATTATTCTTTAACTATAGTAATAGGAAAAAAATATTTGGATTTTTAGTTTATTTATATTTCATAGTGCATAGAATAGAATTTATTTCAGAGTGAACAACATAATTTATCTATGTCAACACCAAAGTCTTTTACAGAGAGTTAGACTCCATTTGAATCAAAGCATTACGTCTTTTGATATAAATAAAGGATGCATTCATAATCCAACACTCAATTCATTTGAGTAAATCCACCATGGACAAAAATCATTATTCAGCTTTCAACTAATAACAACACAGCTATTGTGAAAGTAATTGGCAACAATTCTAACCCACTTTTAGAAACCAGGTAATGTCTGGTCATAAAAAGAGATGTCAAACAACCCTATAGATTCAAAATTACTTTGATTTTTCAAAACTGATTTGCTTCCACCCTAACTGTATTCTAAAAATAACAACAAAAATTTTAACAAAACCCCAGTAACATTGTAAAAAAAAATAAGCAAAGAAAATCCAATTAAAATTTTATCAGGTAACTGTAGCAAGATGCAGGTTTGTCTGGGTCAGCATGAGCTATTAAGCACTAGGAATTATATCTATAATGAAATAATGGTTTTCTTTTATACACAACACTACAGTAAAGCCGGTTAAAGGGGTGATGTCAGCTGCAGAATCAGATTTTAGGGTGTTTTTTTTATGGCTTGCCACTAATGGTAATAATCATTTACTTGAGCTTTATATGCCTGAAAATTAAGCATAAGCTAGCTATGTAGACTCTTTTAACATTAATGGAGAGATATATTTCTGGAAGATAAAAGCAGATCCACCTCAAATATACAACCTGAACGTACACTGATACTTAATACTGATACATCTTACTTAAAGGTGGCCAACAAAAAGGTAACTAGTTCAGGATAGTCGTTAAGACTCCCTCAATAGTATAGACAGGGAAGTACATAGCACTTGGTTCTCTATGAATGCAGATGTTTAAGTTAGGTCAAACAACTCACTTTCCAGAAGTGCAGCACTGACTTACTGTCTAGAGAGAGATCCCAAATGTGTAGTTCAGACAGACACTCAACACAAAGTTATGTAAAAGGAAGTTCTCACTGGCCACACAGTTAAAGAACATAGTCAGAATTTGACTGCAGCTGATATTTAAGCAGTACACACATTTCCATGTAGTGATAATGATATGTATATGAGAAATATATTGAATTCAGACAATCCACATAATGCATTTAATAAGTGTTTCTCTTTTTAATTATTTTTAACTTTCTCAGCTATCTCTTTTCCCCAGTACGCACTAACAAGTCAATGAATTCAATCAGTGACAAGCTCAATGACATCTCATTGCCCATCTTCTTCCCAGCAGGAGAGAACTTCAATCCACTGACTTGCTGACAGCTTTTAAAGAAAGATGTAGACCTTTTCTTCATACAAAAAAAAAAAATTCCACTTCAAAATTTCTGTCATTTTTTCTTTCTGTGGGTGAGCTTCAAGTACCTTTTGAAACAGTCTAGAAAAGGGATACTTCTAATCTTCTTCCCTACACTATTATCTCAGGAAACAGAAGAAAGGAATTTTCCTAAGGAAGGTTGATTTTGTTTTAATTCTTCATTATTTTTAACACTGAAGGACAGCTGAATGGCTGAATAGGAATTAGGATCAAATATGGGCATAGACAGTCCTTAAGAATAAGACAAATGAGTAGCTAGATATAGAAGTAAGAAATTAAATGATGACTTTTTTAAGCATTAATTTGTGTTACAAAAACAGATTCAGCCATAATTCAGAACTGTATTCAGCAATATATAGATAATGAAAAAAACTTCCACGTCTTTCACTTAAAAATCACTCAATTTCTTTCCTGGAGAACTCACATTAGGCTTGGGACAAAAAGAAGAAGCTTAAAGCCTGAAGTGATGGGCAGAGAACTCAAATTAGAGTAAAAGTACAGTTTCCATTAAACAAGCACACATTTTGCAATTTACTTAGTTACAATCAGCTGACAGCATCAAAGTAGTTTCCTAGAATGAATTTATGAAAGGACCAAACTAGTGCATTTATTAATGTAAATAAAAGAAAAATGTCAACAACATAGGACAAGTTCAATATCTCTCATAGATACCATCTCATGATTTCATTATTAGACTCAAATGCTCAATTCCTCTTTGAGGGATTTTTTTTTAACTAGTTTTATTTTTAGCTAAAATGGTACAGAAAATGACCTCTTTTGTACTTTTACTTGAAATTTGTCTACACATTTTCAGAAAGTACTAGATGTTGCTGCTGAGAGCCATCAGAGTGTAAGAGAAAAGCAATGAAAAGACTTGCAAATGTATTGCTAGTAATGCTCACTGTGTTGATATTATACAGTCCCCAGTGGTTCTTTTCTCTATCAAAAGTTGTTTTAAGAGTCATTTGTGAGAAAATCTCATGAAAGACCTTTTTTTTTTAATCGAGATCTTTACTGTGTTAGCTGATTGGAAAGGCAGAAGCAGTAGGTAGGAGTTTACAGCAGGAATAAAAGAGCAATAGTTTCTTTAAAAGCTGCTATTTTGATCCATAAAAAAATGAAGAGTACAATTGAAGAATTATTACACTTTAGTGATTGTTCAAGTGTTCAGTATCACCATCATGATTACTCTGAAAAATACACTTACTTTTTTTGCGTACGCTTATGAGTCCAGAAGAACAGTATTATGCATGTATCCATATAATGACTGTCTACACTAACTCATATAGTGGATCTCAAAGCACATGGACAATTCTGAGATAGCTGAACTAACCTCAAAATTTTAGAATTTTTCCACAGACAGAGATTAGTCAGATTTTTGCAGACAGAAAAAACAATACAGGACAGTTTAAATATCTACCTAATAGCACAATGGTCAACATTACACCTCAAGAGTTCTCTTGTCAATGTAAGAGGCAACATTAACATTTAAGAAGTTCTCTATGAAGTCCTACTTTCTCTTTAGGAATGGTTACATTGCCTGAAGGTCCTTCAACATAATTTTTAAGATTAGAAATTGAAAATAAGTTGTGCAATATTTCTGTCATGGTTTAGGCCTATCTAGGAGAAAAGAGCAGTGGTCAGCCATAAGTATCAAAGGCCTTTGGAATCCCTAAGGACAGGGAGGGCTCATTTGCCACTTATATTCCCAGGCAAAACAGGCAAGGCTACTCAACTTGGGGAAGAAAATGAAACTTAATTTAATCTGCCACGAACCAAAACCATAACAAACAGAAATACGCAACTGAAGCAATAAAGAGTAGGAGAATGAGGAAAAGTGCAACCAGCATCTTAACGATCCCGTTCCTCCCATCCTTTCCCTCTTCCCATGCTCAGGCACCTGATCCTGGTTTTATTACCTCCTCCCTCCCTGAACGGCACAGTGAAGTGGGAAATGGAGGGTGCAGGTAGTTCTTTCCTAATGGCTCCTGCCACTTGTCTCACTTTTGAGGCAGATAATTTCTTGCCATCCTCCTCTGCTCCAGTACGAGGTCTCTCACATGCTGGGCAGTCCCACACAAACCACTCTGATGTGTGCTCATCTCGAGGGCTGCAGCTTCTCTCCACTTCCTCTAGCTTGGGGTCCAAAACACTCATCCCCTCTGGAATGGGGTCTCCAAATTCACCCCTTCTGACACAGAGTTCTCTGAGAGCTGCTGGCAACCATTAGTCTCACTAGGTCGTTATCCTCCTTGGGTGACAGAGGGACAGTCTGCACTCTCACTGCTGGCTGCAGAGGTGTCTCTGGTGTAGCACTGCTCCTCTTCCCTTCCTGCTTCTCTGACTATGGGATCCATGTGGTCACCTCCATCCTGCCCCACCCTTCCACCTTCTCTTACATGCTACAAATTTCCATTCTTAATTAGTGATGGCAGAGGCGCCAGATTGGCCCAGCCAGGCTGGAGCTGGGTCCAAGCCAGAAGAAAGGGAAATTTCCAGAACTGTTTACAGGGACCAGCACTGCAGTTCCCTCCCTCTGTTTCCAAGCACAAATGATTCCACACAAACCCATCACAAAATCAGCAATGTTAAGATATTTTTCATAAGGTAACATATTCATTATAGAGATATGATCATAGATGTGAAATGCCACAGTATAACAAAGAAACACAGAAGCATGAGGCAATGTGCTCAACAGAATACTCACTGTCAAGTATAAATCAGGAAATCCAAGCTTTGACTAACAAATTATAGCTCAAATCCCCTGACATATAGTTTTATTGTTAAAATCAAATATTTTAGTAGAACAGTTAAAAAAAAGAATATTTCAATATTTCTCATTCTTCTAAATCCTCTCTCTAGTTTTCATCTGGATTTGTGCATAGAAGACAAACAGAACAGCAGTTTTTAATAAGAATAAACAGAATAATAGATAAGCAATCACAGAAAACTGTGATGTTTTTCAAAAGATCTGTTGACAGAAATCACTAGCACTTTGTTTTGTAAGATTGGCTTATTTGTGTATTTCTTTAATATTTTAGTTTTCTAAAACTCTATGTATAACTTTCAATAACTACAAAAATAAAGATTGATCGTCTTATTTTTTTTTCTTTAATGGTCTTCAGTCTCCTTACTTTCTCCTAACATTCTGTTCCCTCTTCTTTTTGAGAACAGTACCTTTCTTAAAAAATATTTTATTATGATGATGTCCTAAGGGACCAAAGACTACTCAAGATAACAACAGACACTCCAAGGCAACTATTGCTTCCCTTTTGTTTCCTCACTTGTGCTTTCCACCACCTACTTAATAATCTGGGAAAGAGGGTTGTATCTACCTGTTTTAAGTTTTCCCTTCTTCCCTGTTTTAATGGCTGAGAATTCAAGACACCAAGGATCAACTCTGAAAGGACACAGCTGATTCACATCACATCCTTGATTCACACTGCTAAGAAAAGGCTGTGAGAAAATCTGTGGAGATAAGACCAAAGTACAGAGCTGGCATTGTTAACATTAAATTCTTTGGTGCATAAAGATTCAGGAGGGAAAATACGAGCACAGAAGGGCATAAAATACTAAAGCAAGGAGGGGTAGTTAGTCATCTTGGGTCAAGTTATCTATGTCAATAGAGTTAGTTGATGATGCCATCTGAGCAAGATTGAGGTTTTGCTCCACTGGGCTGCAAGGGCTATCCTTCTTTCAACTGAAACCAGTCACAATCCATTACCAGGGCAATAAGGACATTAATCCTAAGCCTAACAACTCCTAAAGACTGAAACATATTTGGAATAGAAATACACACTTGTGTTCTTCCATTCTTCATATTTGTTTTTTTTCTCCAATTTTTTGAAAGTGCTAAATTTTAAAAAGTGCAACAAGTACCAGTGAGTAAAACAGATTATGCATAATTATGAATGTTGTGCTGCAGAAATAAAACCTTATTAGAAATTAAGAAAACAAAAGAATCTCCATTTAATATGCTTAGAAATTTGCTAGTTCTTTCCTATGCCATTCCTTTTGAGTTCATTTACTTTGGTGATCCATCATATTCTTCTATTTAACTAGATAGCCTTCTGCCTGTAATCACTAAGTTTTTCCTCTCATATCTTTTTCTTTATTAATTATTAGGCATATGAGTAGCTTTACAGGGTGTCAGAAAGGTCTAACAGTCATAGACATGCCTTTACACAATCTTGCTAAACTTGCTTCTGAAGCCATATATAGAAACTGTTATAGATTCAACCTTCAAAACCTGAAGTCTTCTGCTGTTCCTATGGTAACCAATTTGATCACTGGATTGAGAGGAACAGTGCGTTCTGAGAAGAAAAATGTTTAAAACCAGGGAGTCCACATCCATTTAAATACTACTGTCACTTTCAGTAGAAAAGTACTCTCATCTTTGTTGTTTTTCTCTGCTTCTCCTTTTGGGATTGGTTTTTTTCCCCCTTTAGAGTTGTAGCTTTGTGTGATTTGACCAAGCAGAGCAAGACTTTAAAGTCCAAATGTGAGCTAGATATCTGAAGGATGCATAAAGTTCTTATGAGATAAAAGAATGCCTTCAAGATGGAGTTGTTGCCTGATTTATAAAATTATTTTTCTTTTAAGTATTATTTTACTATATAAATCTCTCAGCTCTCTTAAGAGCTGGGAGTTCTTCAATGATGATGGTTGATTGCTTTGTGCTGTTGAAAAAAAAGAACAAACTTTGAGAGCATTTCTGGCAAGTTGACCTTGGCTAGCTGTCACTTGCCCACCAAGCTACTCTATCACTCCCCCTCCTCAACAGTACAGAGAAATATGAAGAAAAGCTTGTGAGTCAAGGTAAGGACAGGGAGATGATTCAGTAGTTTCCACCATGGGAGAAAGAAACTCAACATGAGGAAGGGAATTTAATTTACTCCCATTTAATCAGAGCAGGATGATGAAAAATAAGAACAAATCTGAAAATACTTTCTCCCTGACCTCTCACTTATCAGGGTCAGCTTCTCTCCAGAGTAGTGCAGGTGGATAGGATATGGCAGTGGTGATCAGTTCTTTACATATTTTCTCTAAACTCCTTCATCTTCATGCTCTTACCCTGCTCTGATGTGGGTTCTCACTGACAAGAAACAGTCCTTCATAACCTTCTTTAATGTGGGTCATTTCCACAGGCTGCAGTTCTGCAAGAACTTTCAGTATGGGTCCTTTTCACAGAGTTCAGATATTCAGAGACTGCTCCAGAGTAGGCTCCCTGTGGAGTCACAGGTCCTGTCAGAATACCTATTCCAGCATGTGTTCTTCTCCATGGGCTACAGTTCCACCCAGGAGCCTGCTCCAGAATGGCCTCTCCAGAGAGCCACAGCTTCCTTTGGGACACATCTAACCTGTTCGGGTGTGGAGTCCTACCTGGGCTGCAGGTGAATCTCTACCCCCGCTGTGTCCTCCATGGCTGCAGAGGCAGGGCCTCACCATGGGCTGCACCATGGGGAATCTCTGCTCTGGCATCTGCAGCACCTCATCCCCTCCTCCTTCATTGGCCTTGATGTCTGCAGAGGTGTTGCTCTCACATATTCTCACTACTCTTTGTGTTTGCATTTGCTGTTGCACAGTAACATTTCCCCTTCTTAAATATATTATCATGGAGGCACTGCCACCATCTCTGCTTGGCTTATCTTTAGCCAGTGACAGGTCTGTCTTGGAGCCATCTGGAAATGGCTCCATCTGACATGGGGGAAGTAGATATTGGGTTAAATTCTTCAGAACATGAAGATGCAAACAAGTACTTTTTTAAAAGAAAACAAAAACATTATGTGTTCAAAAATGGGCCTTACATAGATATGTTCAATGTTTGAAAAACTAATGCATTTCTAATTAGTTCATGGTACTTGTGACTGAGCTGATAGACAGATGTCCATCTGTAGTTATAGGAAGAAAAGACTGAAGGTTGCCCCAAGTTATAGATTTGGAACATGGTAACACACACCACAGCAACACCTTAGGGATAATTAATTATCATCAAAGAACAGTACAGCAACAAATGTAAATACAAATCAACACTGCAATTATCTGGGTTATTTCAGTAATACAGTTATCATGGTTGAAATGAGAACAAATCCTGCAATTCACCAACACTGGGCACAATATCAAAACACACAATGACTTACATAGCTAAGGTTATCAGGCAGGCTACAGTGAAGCAGATCATGACTTGCTCTTTGGAATATTGACTTGAATCAACCAATACGCTCAGGGAATTCCAATTTCTCTTATTAGATTGCCCACTTGTACAGTTAAACCATGGAAGCACTATTGGACATGTTGACCCATATCAACTCTGTTCAATTTTTGTGTCACTGCTGGGCTTGGTGTGCAACACGCATTGAAATATCACATAAGACAATATTAACTCCACATTTGTTTGTGTTCATGGTGCCCAGAAATATCATGCAAAGTAATGTTAGTGTCACACATGGCTATGACCTTTCCAAGATCATGGACATGTGATGAGATAACTCACATGACTGGATTGCTGCATTAGAATGATAACTGCTTTTTAGGAACCACAGCAGGGAAGGCAAGGACATGGAGTTGTCCTTCATGAGAGTCAGCAGCTGGAATGCATGGAGCTCTGCCTTGAGTCAGATCAGCAGCCAGATGAGAGTTGCTGTACTGTTGCTAAAACTGCAGCAGCCACAGGGAATGAGAAGGTAGAAACATCTCTGCAGACACCAGGGTCAGTGGAGAAGGAGGGGCAAGAGGTGCTTAAGCCCTGAAAGAAAGACTCCCCTGTGACCTGTGGTGAAGACCATGGTGAGGCAGCTGTGCCCCTGCAGCCCATGGAGGCCATCGAGGAGCAGAGATCCAGTTGCAGCCTGTGGAGGACTCCATGCCAGAGTGGGTAGATGCCTGAAGGAGGCTGTGACTCTATGGGAAGCCCACACTGGAACAAGGCCCTGACAGGATCCTGTGAGGGACTCAGGCTGGAGCACTCGGTACCTGAAGGACTGTTCTCCCAGTAGATGACCCATGCTGAGGCAATGTGTGAGGAGCTGCCCCCATGGAAGGCCCTATGATGGAGCAGTCCATGAGGAACTGTAGACCTTGGGAAGGACCCACATTGGAGAAGTTCATGAAGGACTGTCCACATTGTAGCAGTGAGAAGTGTGAGGAGGCCTCCTCTAAGAAGAAGCAGCGGAAAAGTCCATCTGCAATGAACTGTCCGCAATCTCCATCTCCCCTCCCCTAATATGTTGAGGGAGAAGGAAGGAAAGTCCTGGGAAGAGGGAAGGGCGCATGGAGGTGTTTTAAGATTCAGTTGTATTTCTCATCTCCCTGTTTTGATGTTTCATTAATAAATCAAACCTTTTTCTCCCTAAGTTGAATCTGTTTTACCTGTGATACTAATTTGTGAGCAGTCTCTCTGTCATTATCTTGATTCACAAACTCTCATTATATCTCTCTCTCCCCTGTCTAGTTTAGGAGTGGGAGTAATATTGGGCACCTGGCACCCAGCCAGGGCTAAACCACCACACCTCCAGAGGAGACTCCACAGTCTCTCCAGGCAGCTTGTTCTAGTGCTCCGTTATCCTTACAATAAAAAAATTTTTCATTAAGTGGAAATTCTTGTGTTCCAGCTTTTGTCCATTACCCCTAGTCCTGTCACAGGACACTACAGAAAAAAGTTTCGAACCATCTTCTTGACGTACACCTTTTAGATACTTGTATTAATGATGTCCCCCTCAGTCTCCTTTTCTTATTAATCTTATTAATAATTAATGTCTTGTGTATGGGAAAGACTGAAGAAGAAGTAGCCTGACTTCTCATAGTGCCCACTGACAGGACAAGAGGCTCTGGACACAAAACATGAAATTCTATCTGAAAACCAACAATGGTCAAACAGGATGCACAAAGATGTCATGATGGAGGTACAGCAACACAATTGATGCAATCCTTGACAATTTGGTCTGGCTGCTGTTTGAGCTGGGAGTTTGAACTAGATGATACCAAGAGATGTCTTCCTACCTTAGCCATTCTATGATTGTGATATAATGACCTAAATTACTGAGATATGGTAGCTTAACAGAGGGCTCAAGAGCTGCTCTCTTGGACTTAGCACGTCTGCATTTTTATAAGTCTCTCTTTCTATTTAAAATCTGATTTGACATTTCTGTTTTGAACTGGATTTGTCAGCTTTTGATTTGAATATGTCTCCAATTAAATAGGCCATGAAATGAAGTTATTTACATCTTGTTCACTATTTGTGCCTGCGAAAAAGAGGATATTCTCATCTATACGGTACAGTCTTAAATGGCCAGTATTTATCAAGTAAACAGAACTGTTAAATCACACAGTACAATAGCAAACCATAAGAATAAATCACTTATACTGAACAGTATTTTCAAATCTCGTTACTTCTAGTGGACCTTGTTATGTACAAGGTTGTTTCTGTGTTCTGGTAATACACTTGAACATGAGTGTTCCCTCTAAGGAACACCATGTAATTACTCATGCAACTTGTTTTCATGCTGAGTGGCCATTGTGAGCTGTACATATGGCTAGAAATTTTAGCACATGGAGTTGCCCTGGATGCTTTTATTGAAATATCTGATGTGGCTGTCAGCCAAGTGCAATCAGACCTACTGAGAAAATCAGTTGTCAGAGACATAATGTACCTAAGCTTAGGAGATATTCATTTCACCTAAGAATTGAGGGAAAATAGATAGGGTAAACAAAATTAGATTTTAAGAATATTGTCCATGTAATCACTTCTGTTACTTCATTGATCGTATTGGTCTCTCTGCAACATGGTTTGAAACTATGTTAACCTTTAATGAAATGACCAGAGCTAAACTGGAGTGAAACTGGGGCGAGATAATAAAATCTCCTGCCCTGAGTCCTCATGAGCTTTTTTGGTTTCTTTAAACAGGACAGAAAAAAAAAAAAAAAAGGAAAAATCATGCTTTTTACAGAGTGATGAAGAAAATGTAACAATTCTATATATTTTTCTTAAATAACTAGAGCTTTTAGAATCCCTAAGTCCTGTATATATGCTAACACAATCTAGAAAAAGAAACCAAAAATAGAAATTTTGAAAGAAGACCTTTTACACCTATAAGAAATTTAACAAGTGATAAAAGTATATGGATGTGAATATACAAAAGAGAAACATAAATGAATATGCAAACTTCCTATTGATATATTTTTCTATTCCTTAGATGACAGAAGAGCAGAGAAGGCAGCAGTCTCTTTCTTTTGTGGAAGTTCTTTAGTGCAAAAGATTATCTACTGGATACTGGAGTGTTAGGCAACCCTTTTTGTTACTTTCTTTTGCTGTAGGTTTCTAATGGTCCAAGGCACTTTAATAATTAGTCTACAGGGAGCCTTAATAGACTAGGGCAACACTTAATTAACATAATCCCCAGTACATGAGTTGACCATGAGATATCAAACTACATTTTAGCTTGAAGGGTATGTAAACTCAGAGGAAATCTCATTTTTTAACTACAGTAATGCTGCATTCTTTCCTTTTAACATAATGTGGTTGTAGCTAAACACATTGTTCCATTCTGCCCTACGGTAACCAGAAGCCTGTATTTTCAGTAGAATTAATCATAACTGATGGTAGCAATTCAACATAATTATTAAAATGCAAAAAATTATCATAGGGTAACATTCATATCTTGGTTTAAAAAGGTAATGTTATACCTCTATTGTTCATTAGTAATGTTTTAGAAAGAACGGAACCTGTTTAAAATACATGAAAACATGCTGATAATATTTTTTACAGTGATTTTTTATTTAGAAATGTTCTATACTATGATTTGGTACTGATTTGGAGAAGGAGTCTAGTATACAATTATGATGCAAGTATGTTTTATAAGGATTTGTTTCATAATTTATCGTATATACTTACTTCTTATCAAGGTTTATGGTAACTCCTAATAGCAGAAGCCAAGATAAACTTCCTGAAGAGAATCAGCCAGCAGCCTTTCTATTTTCATTTCTATGTTACTATTCACATATTCAGCAATATTTTTGACACAGTGAGTGTTGCTTTAGGAGTATTGAGGTACCTAAGGCTGTATGAATACAGTGATTATCACTGCATTGAATGGAGTGCTGCTGCAGACAGCCCAGCAATGATTGAAGAAAAAATGTCAGTATAAAGCACTCATTTCAAAGACAAAATACCTATGTTTCTGAATGAACATTGCTAGCAACAGAATATATTAAGCATAGCTTTTTTTAAAGTTCTTTTCAGAGTTATTTTGGCATTGGCATTATTAGCATTTACTGCTGATTTCCAATCAAATGAGTGAGAGATGTATGAGTTAACAGAAAAATCACTGGGCAAAGGATTTTAATCCAAGCCATACTACTAAGCTACTTTTTAGCTCTAAGGGAAAGAAGAAAAAAATAATGTTTAGTTCTCTTTACTTCTTATATAGTTTGTCTGTCCCAGTTGCTGAATGTTTTGGGGAACACACTTTTCCTTCAGATGCATTTCATTATTATCTTACCCAATATATCTAATGCTACAAATAAATTTAAAAAGTCATATTCAGATAATTCAAGCCTTCAGCTGGTAAATTAGGTATCTCACTGTCACACACCAAGGTGCACATTGAGCTTAATCAATGACAGAACTGACAATATAAAAGTGATTGTGATGTGTAATTATGAGATTTATAGAATTTTATAGAATATTTTCTGATGGTAGATTTTTTGAGATTATGGAAAGAATTAATAATTTTTGTGTGTATTGCTTAGTGAACCATATTATGTACTCAAACCCAATATAATTATGAAAAACATACACATATTTGTTCCTGAAGTTAGAGTCAAATTTAATTTATCTCATTTAAACATTTCCCTTTTTTTCAATACTGTTGCATATACTCAAAAGCACTACATTTTATGGTGAATTCAATTTCTTATACTAATAATCCCCATATAAAAAGGAAAATTCAGTCTCTTAAAAAATCTTGATATAGTCAGTTTCATTTCCATAACTATAAATCTTTTATAACAAATGAGTTTTAATTAGTTGCAGTCCTTGCTCATATACAAGAAGAGGGAATAATCTTTCATCTATTGTTAGGTTATACTGAATTAGAAAGCCTCATATGTTTAAGATGTTCAGACTACTATCCTTCCAACTAAATAGACATTGACTCATACATTTCTAAGTAGTTTTCAAGTGCTTCTCTTTATTTCTGTTTTGAGATATACAGAACTATATACCAAATCAAAATCTCAAAACAAATATCATCAAACTTAGACTACTTGAAACTTTCAAATTTTCCAACATATTTGTATTTGGAATAGCAAAATGAAGTGTATTGGCTTGATATTTGGTCTGACTAATTCAGGAATTAAGGAACAGATGTAATTAATCCTCATTTTATATTTTAGAATTCTCAGTTTCCTTGTAGTCTCAGGATAATTGTCATAAGTTTGTATGAAGCTATCTTTTGCTTTGTAACGGGGGAGGGAGCTGCAGCACTGGTCTCACTAAGCAGTTCTTGAAACATCCCCTGGCTTTGAGATAGACCCACTATCCATCCAGCCAGAGCAATCTGACATATCTGCCATCTTTATTTAAAAAGGGAAATCTGAACTGGAAGAGGAGTTGGAGTCTCTGTACAAGACAGAACTATGCAGATCCCACAGTTGGAGAAGGAGGAAGGAAAGATAAGGAAGAGTGCTGGACTGAAGAGTCTTCTGCAATCCATGGCAAGGATACAAGCTGTGCCCCTGCAACCCATGGAGGGCAAAGACAGGACTGAGAGCTACGAGCAGCTCCAGGTGAGTGCGCCCGGATGGGCAGGAGACTGCGTGAGGAGGTGACCATGGCACAGGCCTTGCTGGAGAGCCCGCGGGCCACAGAGACCCACACAGGAGGTAGAGAAGAGCTGCAGCACTTGGAATGAATAAGTGGCCTGTGGAGGGCTGCCTGAAATATGAGAGATCCCAAGCTGGAGCAGAGAAATGTGTCAACCCTGTTTCAAGACAAACATCAGGAGCCACCAGAAAAGGACTGACTAAAACTGTAGTTCCCTGCCCCATGAGCCATTCGATGAGGAAAGGAGGTAAAGATACAAGGATCAGGTCTCTGAGCTTGGGAAGAAGGGAGAGGTGGGAAGAAGGTGGTCTTAAAGGGCTGGTTGTGCTCTTCATCATTGTACCACTGTTGTTTACTATTTGTTATGTTTTAGGGTTTTATGATTTTGGTCGGTGGTAAATAACATTAATTTCTGTTTTCTTCCCCTAGTTAAGTAGTCTTGCCGGTTTTGTCTGGGATCATAAGTGACAAATGAGCTCTCCCTATCCTTAAGGTGGTTGTAAAGGCCCTTGATACTCAATGGTTTATCATAGTCCTTTGTTCCCACATGGGCAAGTTAGGATCATTCTTTAGTAGAGGAACTGAAAACCATACTTGCTTTCTAGCATAGTTATATTGACCTACTTAAGCAATGACACACTACGGATTAGAATATTTGAATTTGTGGCTGTTGGGTTTTTTCACCGTGGAACTTCCAACAAGCTATTCCAATTAGATAAGCCATCTGTGAGCTAGAAAATGTAACATTATATACTAAAGCTACAACATTTGTTGGAGTGGCAAGTGAGATACCACATAATTAGGAATGCAGTACAATTGTCACTCTTCACTTCAAACAAAAGAAAGGAACGTTTGTCAATGAGATTCATGTAAAGTCTTTGTTCATGGCCAGATGTTTACCACAAAGGTGTGTCTACAGTGAGATCTGAAAAAAGACAAATAATATTACAGCATTGCTTCATATCTGAAGAAGTGAAAAAATTAGCTATATAAAATTTATTAATAATTACTCAGAAGACGATACTGACATTCTCTACGTTAGTGCCTTTTCATTATTCATGAATAATGAATAATGAATAATGACTCCTCTGTCATGATCCTGTTCAGCATCAAGAAACCTAATAGGATTATGCATTTTGAAATCTAAACATCCCTGGCTATCTAAAGTACTTTTCTTCATGGACAACAAATGTCACCTAAGAAACCAGAACTTGCACCTAGTCCCAATTTTCTATTGGAATGCAGCACTTTCAAGAGGTTTCAAGTTAGCAGTGCAACTTTATGACAATGAAGGCTGACCCCATATGGGTCTCTATTAGCAAGACTGCAGTGAGCCCATAAAGGAAAGCAGCTAATGCTCTCCTTCATACTGCTTGGGAAGCCACACCTAGACTATTGTGTTTGGTTTTTAGTTCCTCAGTACAAAAGATATTGATATCCTGGAATGAGTCCTTCAGAAGATCACCGAGATCATAAAAGGAGCTAGATTATGTAAAGGTACCAAGATGATAGGGGAGCTGGGTTAAGGAAAGAATGATAAGAAGGGATCAAGTCATCTTTGGTTACCTAGTGCAAAGTTACAGAGAGGTAGAGACAACTCCTCCTCAGAAGTACACAGAAAAAGAATATGAGGCAGCTAATAATAGTTGCAGCAATTAAAATTATTATTGAAAAAGTATTGATGGAAAAATTACAAAGAAGGTGATGAAATATTGAAGCAGGTTGCCCAGAGACATTGATGAATACCATCCTTGGAGGTGTTTAGAACTCATCTGGCCAAGGCTCTGAACAACCAGCTCTGACTTTGCAATTGCCTCTGCTTTCAGGCCAGATTGTTTCATAGGGTTCCTCTCCAACTTTTTTTTTTTCCTCATGATTATTGTATGATTATTTGAACTCGATGATTAAAGTATTCTATTTTTCTCTATGTTTTTAGCAATGTCTGACTTTTACTGGTCCAACTTCATAGATTTACATATGTCAATGTTTGAAAGGCATGGCCCATCAAAAATCATAACAACCATTTCAGTTTTTCTCGATATTAACAAATGGGTCTATGTATTCCTCCACATGTTCCAATGAGCTCAGCTTTTTGATTCTTAGCTTTATGTTCACTGTGTACTGCACAAAAAAAAGTGAAAAGTAACTCTGTGGAGGAAAGAGATGGAATTTGTTTCCTTTTAGAGCATAAACAATTTTCTATATTTTATAAACAGGTGTAATTGTAGGTATGATCTAATATTACACTTAAATTCAGAAAAGTGAATTTTCAAGCATATTATCTCAGTTAATTGTTTGCTTGGGTTTTGTTACCTTTTTTCTTCATAGAGCCCAGTGATTTACAATTGGTTTTGTCTGATTATTTAAAACCTCATTTACTCTCTCATTTTAGCTAAATTTTCACAATGTTTTCCTTAATATGGAGCCTGACAGAAGTCTCTGGCACTGGAATAGAAAGCATTTCCTGGGAAAGCTTGCAGTTTAGAGCTTAATCTACAAACAATCTGGCTGAACAAGTCAAAATACTTCCTTTTAGAATACTTTATTGTAGTAGGGTTTTTTGCAGGTAAAGCCAGTCATAAATGTGTCTATGGATCTCATAGTTATTTCTTCCAGTAAAGAGGAACTACAGTAGAAACCAGAAGCAAATACATAAGCACTTTGAGAGTTTCTGTCAATCTATGCAGAGTTGTAAGATCTTGTCCATTTTTAATTAGAAGAGGGAAAAGAAGTTAATTTCCAAAACATCTGGAAGCATGATTGTAAATAACTTTCTTGTCCTAAATATTCCAGTGCCACAAATAGCAATGTCATCCTTTCATCTTCCCTTAGTGATGCTAAGTGATGCTTCCCTTAGTGATATCTACTCCAGATTAATGAAGCAACTGATAGGAAGGAAAAAAAAAAAAAGAAAAAGAGAATAAACTAGTAGACTCAGAGTAGAAAATCTGATACTACTCATGTTACCTATGCACAGCCAAAAAGTTTTATTAGCTGGCTGCTCACATTTAGTGGTTTAGATGCTTGGAAATTAATTTTTTTCCCCCAATAACTCAAAGGATAGATTGATGCTATTATTAATATCTTTCAACCAGAACAAAAAAAGCCACAACTAAGTCTCAGCAAAATTTCTCTTTTTCATCAGACTTAGCAAAACACCTGTTAAGAAGCAGTTTTCATTACTACTCCAAGAATTGTTCAGGCATTAAATATATGAGGTTTGGGTGTGCTGATTCATCATGAAATAAACCTGTTTCCAGTACTAAAATAGAGGCACAGGAACAAAGGATTACAATGTATGTAGAGAAATGCAAGTGAAAAAAAAATGGAAGAAAACTCAATATCTGTGACACAACACTCATGAACGTATTTCTGTGCCATCATGTACTGATAGTACTATCTATTATGAAGTGAAAAAACATTGAATAGGTTGACTTAAAATATACATGTCAGATAAAAAAGAAAAAAAAAACAAAAGAATAAAAATAGTATTTTCTGATTAAACAGGCTTTTTGCTAGAATGAAAATAGATCATTCTGGCTTCAAGCATATACTTCAGCTAGAATCAATAACGATTAGCTACATTTGTATTGACAAGAACATGCTAATAATAAAGTTATTATAGTTTTCACCATATGAAATGAAAAAACAATGCCCTTATTAATTTTACTATTATGAAACGTAATTATTCGATTTTACCAATTTCTGTGCTTAGCAGTGAACATATTAGAGCAAACACCATCAATAATCACCTGTCATACTCTATCCATTTCATTAATGTAATCTTTTATTTGTTCTGTAATTAAAGATTAATGTACTTACATAGTTAGTAGTGGAACTGTGTAATGACATATTTTGTTCTTGCAGTATACTATTCGTCTTCGCTCTGGAGGAACAATTATAGATAAATATTTATATAACTGAAAGCAGTACTTGGTGAATTTTGAGACATTTCAGCAACACTCATCAGCAGATTTTTCGGTTACTACTTCAACAATATCCATCCCGATTTAACTGAGCAGTATATCTCTGCCTTTTACTACTAGTAATAAGATTTCTATCTTTGTTATTTATTAAAATTTTAGAGATACTAAGCTTATAAGAAAATGAAAGTAGATTCTCTTGCTCAGTCAATGAAGTGATTTAATTAAAATGTTTTAAGTTAAAAACATCTTAATGAAGTGATTTAATTAAAATGTTTTAAGTTAAAAACATCT
Organism: Urocolius indicus; assembly: GCA_013401255.1. Classification (NCBI taxonomy): domain Eukaryota; kingdom Metazoa; phylum Chordata; class Aves; order Coliiformes; family Coliidae; genus Urocolius; species Urocolius indicus. The sequence goes on along the minus strand of WBNH01009463.1, from coordinate 138,032 downwards.
TAATGAAGTGATTTAATTAAAATGTTTTAAGTTAAAAACATCTTAGCCTATTCAGAAATGAACAGATTCACACCCATTACATGCAGTTAGTTAATCATACTGGTGATGGTAATTCAGCTGGATACAAAGGAATTTGCTTCTCTGATTCAAAGGAGTAACAAATGTTTTTATTTATGAGAAGCATTAACTTAGTTCACGAATTACCCAAGTGTTTTACACTGTTGGTAATACTTGAAGCCTATTCTGTTTGGATTGATACCAAGGTTTTACATGTAAGAGTTGGACTGTGCAATAATGACCTTATTCCAGAAAATATTGAAGCAATAAAAAGAAATTATGAAGACAGTTAAACCTACTTTTTCAGTATATTCAGAGTATATTCAGATTTTTAAATGGAATTAAAACACCATCTAGGAATGTAAATGCTTGATCTGTGATAGAAACTTGCAATATTCTATGATCCCTACAGTCCTAATGATAGTCTACCAATTCAAAGATCTTAGATCTCTGATTCATTCTGAGTCATTAACATAAAGACATGAGATTAATTCTACTTTTCTTCAGGTGGAAAATGACATTTCTGTAGTTACTCCATATCTTTTCCACACTTGACAGTCTTTCTTTAAATTATAGCACTCATCTTTTCCATAAAGTCATGATGTCGATTATCAGCTAAGTTATCCAAATAACTGAAGAAAAGTAGACTCAGCTTAATTCTTAAAGAGAATTCTTTAGAGTTTTAATTTCTTATAACTTCTTTAATTTCTTCAAACTTGAATTCTTAACTAGAAAGAAAAAAAAATACTATTTCAGGAATAGTACTGGAAAGAAGAGTCTTTTCTCTTTTTTATATGAAATGCAATTTTAATTTTTAAAAGCAATTGCTGCTGCAGAACTGTTAGTATTTTAATATTTGTTTGGGATTTTTTTCTTTAATTTAGCCATAAACCCTCTATATTTGTTAATAAAACTACTTGGATTGCATTTGTAATCCAGGGCAACTGACTTATACTTAGTAATGTATTGGCTGTCAAAACTGAGGCAAATAGTGCCCTCAGCCCTGCTCCATCTGACAAAGCACCATCATGAAACAGAAATAGCTAGGCAGAATATGTAGTCACTCTTTGGGCCTCAGAGTTTGCAGACGGAATATTGGAATAGCACTGGTCCTACATAGTCCACCATTAGTTTTGTGCCAGCTTCCTAAATGACATTAAGCAGTTTATATTAATATTTTAGCCTGTAAACATGCCAGAAATGAACAAGTATCCATGGAGGATATAAATATATGATTTGGGATAGATTCAGGATATCAATGTTTGGAAAAATTGTTTCAGATGGTCAAGGTAAAGAGCTAGGACCCCTTGCCACTTCAGCCATCCCAGGTACATTTAGCTGTGAAATTAGCACCTCAGCAGTTCTCCACCAGTCTCTTTACATGTAGGGCAACACACCATCAGATTCTATATTGTAATTTCAAAGGGAGCTCAGTAACCAAATCTCTCTGAATCTCACAACCACAGAATATTAGACCTACAAGTTTACTTTTAGGAACCTGACTATGTGTGCACAGTCTAATTCTGCACTTAGACTAAAGCAGGTAACAACTTCCAAGGTAGTGAAAGACATGAATCTTACAAGCAAACTCAACCAGCAAGCATGAAGATGTCAATGAGGAGAGGAACACTGAAAGATGAGACTGATCACACTCTGAAAGTATTCTTTTAGCCCTTAGATTCAACATTGTTTTTTTATTTGTGAAACTTCCCACTTTGTTTGTACATCCTTTCTCTCATTGTCCTTTTTTGGAAATGAAACATTAAAAACTTTTTAAGCTCAAGAGGAATGTTTGTTAACTCTTTTGTTTGTGGGACGAGATGGAGGAAGTGAAGAGGTAGAAAGAAGAAAAGTTAATGAGAGTGCAAGTGCCTTCTTGTGAGTTTGTGTGCACATACAGTAAACAAACTTCCAATATTTTCATTACTCGGAAAGAGACTGAAAAAATGTCCTAGGAGAAAGAAAAACGCAGAGTAGGTCAAAGTTGCTTAGTTAATGATTTGATTTTGAGAAGTATTTGGCTTTATGTTCAGAAATCAATGGGAAATGCAGGAGATTCACTAACTGTGAGTGATTCATAGCTACATATACAGGAAGATAAATTTTTAGCACCTAAAGACATTGTTTGCACCTGGAGGTTCCATTGAGATTAATGCACAGGTCTATTCAGATTTGTGAGCCAACTGTGGGCAGTCAGATAAGAAATATAGTGCCTAAACACTCCTCGCTTCACTCATACCTTTTAGCACAGGATTACCCTCCTAGTTGAAGAACGCATTAGGTTGTTATCTTTATTTTAGGAATATTTATTTCTTTGGACTGTTATTGAAGTTCTTGAGAGTTTGGGTATTTCAGTCTTTCTGAACACCATCTGCTTAGATACTTAAAAATACTGCAGAATTTTACTTCTACCTACTGCTATTTATCATTTGTTTCTTGATACCATTGGGAGAGATCTTTCTAATACTCTTTGTCCCTAGCTTCTTAATGACTCTCCTTCAATTTATAGTCTAGCATATTTTAAGTAAGTTTCTGAAAATTTGTGTTTATAGGTAAGATGCATATTTCTACTGAACTGTGTCAGAATAACACATGAATTGTTCCATGTTTTGTAAAGTAGGTAGTTTCTGGACAGGGTACCAACTTAGGCATCTACACCTATAGTCAGTAATAGTAATCCTTTAAGAAATCAACTGATGTTAGTTAATTCTTATCTGTTTCCATTAAAATGAAAAAAAGACCTCCAAGGAAGAAGACTCCACACCCTCCCTGGGCAGTCTGTTCCACTGCTCTGTCACCTGCACAGTAAAATAATTTTTTCTTATATACAAACGGAAATCTTTGTGTTCCAGTTTCATCCCATTACCTCTTGTGCTGTTGCTAGATATTATAGAAAAAAAGGATGCCCCAACCTCTTGACACCCACCCTTTAGATATTTGTAAATATTAGTAAGATGCCCCTCAGACTTCTCTAGACTAAATAGCCTCAGTTCCCACAGCCTTTCCTTGTATGAGAGATGTTCCAGTTCCCTAATTATCTTGGTGGCCCTGCGCTGGACTCTCTCCAGAAGTTTTCTGTCCCTCTTGAGCTGAGGAGCCCAGAACTAGACACAGGACTCCAGATGAGGCCTCACCAGGGCAGAGTAGAGCAGGGGAAGAAGCTCCCTTGACCTGCTGGCCACACTCTTCTTGATGCATCCCAGGATGCCATTGGCCTTCTTGGCCATGAGGGCAAGATGTTTTCACGCTTTCATGTTGTGTTTATTAAAAGCAGTATTTAAAATAACCACCCATTTTTCAGCAAAAAGTCTTAACTCTATTGTAAAAAAATTCAGTTTTTTTTCAATGTGATCCTCAGAAAGATGTTAAGGGAGTTACTAGTGCAATGCCTGCCACCTACTTAATGTCATTCTGTTCAACATATCTTAAATACCATGAAAAATGTCTTCTAAACATTCAAAACTGTCCTCAAATTTGCATATCACCTTCTGTTTTACCCATCCTGCCATTATAATTTTTTGAAGTTAGCTTTTGCTTTGTCACTAGCCATTTCAGATAGAGTGGTTTTTTAAAAGAGTGCATAGCTTTCAATTATTTCATGTTTCTAATTACACATAAGGAGATTTTTTTTCCTTATGCTGACTTTAAAGATTCATGCATGCTTTTAAAGAGTTTTTTTTTCTTTTCAGATTTAGAAAAATACTGCCAGAAGACTTTTAATGCTGTCATCGATATTCTCTCTACTGTCAGGGATATTAAACTGAGAAGAAAGACCTGGCACACTGACTTTCTCTTGAAGCTTTGATAGCATGTTGGCTGCAGCTTAGCGGTGTGAAAATAGTGTTGCACTGCAAGCAAAAACAGGGAGCTTTCTTCTTGTCAGTTTAGAAAAGTTGTGAGGAAAAAAAGCTTCAGACTACGTAAGCCTTACACATTAAACAGACTGTAATTTAAAACTAGAAACTATACTGTTATAGATCATTAGAAACTAAGAAGCTATTTTAGTTTTTAGAATCATAAAGGCTTTCATCTAATTGCATTCCTTTACCTATTCTATAGCATAACCATTACGTAGAAAATGTGCAAAATTTTTAATTTTAACATGCTCACAGCGATAAACTTGAAAGAGAGGAAGTGATATATAAGGTTGGTATGTGTGAGAGGTGTAAGTACCAACAGCTGGAAAGACTTGTCTCTGTTCCTATTTCCAGTGTCTGTACATGTGCGTATTCAACATGTGCATGTATAATCCACTAGTAAACTTCAAGCTAAGCTAACAGTGTTGGAGGAGACCTGCATCTGGAAAAAATGCATGTATAAGCCAGTGGCTGAGTAAAGAGCCCATGGTCTGTGAATTGTGTTATACATAGGTATAGAAAAGAGTTGTGAATGTTAGCGTGCTTGCAAATTGAGAGAGTTGAAGGCATGTGTCTTTTCACTGGTGAGCTTCCTTCCTGGTCAACTAGAAAGAAGGAACAGGGCTTGTCTATACTTTCTTGTGGGCTTTGGCAGGGTTGTATGTGGACGCTACTAAAAGCAGTGGCCTGTCTGTGGAAATCTGTGTTATGTGTATAACCATATGTTAATGAGAGTTATACATGTATGTGTGTATGCTTCTCCCAGATGTACATTTGGCCTCTTTACTGGCAAAATTGCAAATAGAATAAGCAGTCATGCCCATCGGACAGTGATGAGGAGATCTGTTAGGACTGAGGATGGGCTGGGCTTTGGGTACAAGAAAAGAGGAAGAGTGAGTCCTTGTGCCATAATTACCTAAGTGGCCTAGAAATTAAAACATATTAAAAATCAATGTTGCTTACCAATTAAGGAAAGGTATAAAAATCAGCATTGTTCAACAGTTAAGGAAAGATTTAAAATCAAGAAGGCTTACAGGGTAGATACAGCTGCTGCTGTTATGTGAGGAATTCACAACCCAGCAATTCCCTGTAAATACCACAGAGTGTGCAGCAGAGTGGAGGCTCTGCAGTCAAGACTGTCATGATACATGGGAAGGAGATGGACCTCTAGAACTCCTAAGTAGCACTTTTGGTATCCTGAGCCAATGGTCCATCAACTCCTGACAAAATGCTGTCTTTTGTGTCAACTTTGCTCGTTATAATGTCATTTTAATATCAAAACACACCTCCATCCCAAAGGCCACCCACCTCCAAGATGTGACCACTCCTCCTTGAGTCTGCACCCTGAATTTTTTGTGATCTTTACCTTTAAATGCAAAGCAAGAGAACTTTACACCAATCATAATAAAGGCATTTACAACTAGAGTCACTCAAACTCCACCTTGAAGGTAAAAGAAGGTATAAATATGGTTAAAGAAAAGGGAGATGTTGGGGGAAGACACTTTCATGAAAAAATCAGGGAAGCTCCCTTGTAGACTGCCTCTGACTACCAGGATCAGCTAACGGACTGAGCCTCTCTTCCCCAGCTCCTTGGGATACCTTGGGTGAGACTTAAAATGAGTAATTATTCTTTAACATTTATAGCCAGGCTGTATTTTGTAATATCTTGTGCTGTATTGCTTATATATCTGTTTTTGCACAAAGAACCTGTATATCTGTTGCATTAATAAAACTGCACTGTTTAAGTAGCCAGTTGTCATAGTTTCTCATTGAATGCTACCAAACCCTAGAATATGGCTGTGCTAGTTCACGAGCACGACTGGACTGAAGGTGCAGTCCACTGTCAGTGTATCCAGAGTCACGATAGTCCATAGGAGGTGAACACACCTGGACTGATTGTGGCAAATTGGGCATCACTCAGAATTCAAACCTAGATGCACCTAACCTCCCACCTCGGTGAAGAGAGTTAGAACACAAGGGAATTTATTTTCTGCCAAACCACTTCATCCCCTTTTAATGCAACAGTCCTGAACACCTGGATTTGGTGTATCTCTTTGATAGCTCTGATAGATTCAATGCCCTGGTAGCTGAGCAGGGGCTGAGAGGCCTGAGTCTGAGCCATGCATCAGCTCCAGGAGGAAGCATCAGGGAAATTGCAGAGAGCATAGATCCAGCCGAGTCAGAACCCACCTATAGAGGAATCTGAGGAGAGACATGAAAAGCAACAACAGCTTCTACAGTTACAATAGCAGCAAAAGGAAGACCAGAGAAAACATGCACAGTAGGCCTGGTGACAAAGAGCATGGAAAAGCCTGAGATACTCAAAACTGTCTCCTAAGTATTTAACAGTGAAGCTTGCCTTCAAGGAGTCCCTGAGCCCTAAGACCTACAGGAATCTTCAGAGGCTGGAAGACTTGCCCTCAGTATAGAAAGTTTTGTATCCATAAATGCTGGCCAAAAGTAATTGCAGGGCCGTTCTTAAACATCTTTGAAGGGTTATGATGCTTGAGGAAGTTTCTGAGTTCTGGAAGAGAGCAAATGTCACTAATCTCCAAGAAAAACCTAAAGAAGCAATCAGAGGAACTATAGACTTGTCAACATTAACTCAGTCCTTGAAAAGCTGATGAGGCAGAAACTCTGGAAGCCATTTCCAGGCATATAAAGGAGAAGAATGTGATTGAATACAGTCAATATGTATTTACAAAGAGAAAAATATGCCTGAAAAACTTGATTGCTTTAACTCAGTGAAGGAGGGAAGAGCAGAGGATGTTGTTTAGCTTGACTTCAGCAAGGCTTTCAACACCATCTCTTGTAACATCTTTACTAACTGATGAAACATAGACCAAATGAGTGAACAGTGAGGTGGACTGAAAACTGGCTGAACTGCTAGTTTGATTCACACATAATGTGATCAGTGGCACAAAGTCCAGCTGGCAGCTAGTTACTAGTGGTGTAAACCAGGGAGACAACACTGAGTCCAATACTGTTCAACCTTTTCATTAATGATCTGGCCAATGGAACAGAGGACACCCTTTGTAGGTGGTACAAAACTGATAGAAGAGGCTGAAACATCAGATGATCTTGCAGACCTTGGTAAGCTGAAGAATTGACCTGAAAATAATCTACTGATGTTCATCAAAGAGAATTGCAAAGTTCTTTACCTGTGCAGAAATAATCCCAGTGCCAGTGCATCTTGGGGACTTACCATCTGGAAAGCAGCTTTGCTGAGAAGTATCTAAAAGTTCTAAAAGACAGTCAGCTGAACACGAGTCAGTGATACATCCTCATGGCAAAGGCAGCCAACAGCATCCTGGGATGCATTTGGCAGAATGCTGACAGAAGATTGAGAGAGGTGATCCTTCCTCTCCATTCATCGCTGATGAGCCACTATCTGGAGTGCTCTGTCCATTCCTAGGCTGGGATGCAAGACAGATTTGGCCTTACTGGACTGAGCCCAATGTAGAACCAGAAAGCTGACTAAGGAACTGGAACATGTGACACTTGAGGAGGAAATGAGAGAGCTGAGATTGTTCAGCCTGGAGAAGAAAAGGCTCAAGGAGGGATGTCATCAGTGTGTATAAGGGGGCAAAGAAGACAGTGCCAGACTCTTCTCAGTGGTTATGTACTTAAAATGCTATGTAATTAAAATAATTCAAATTAAATTAATTATCTAATTGAGTTAATTTTTAAATGAAAGCTGGTAAAGTGTTTAGAAAGAACATCTGTTGCAATTTCACAATTATGTCAAAATACAGAATAATTCCACTATTTTTAAATTTACCAGAAACAGATTAATGATGTGAGATTTCAAATTTCATTTTTATTACTCATAAAATGACAGCAATATCTACTGCCTGCAATTTCTTACGGTTCCCTGTCTAATTTAGTTTAGTGTTGTTGTTATTGCTGTTATTATTATTATGTTTCTCTCAAATGACCATTCCACTCTTGTACTTTGCAAGACACAGAAACCTCAAAAAAAAACCACAAAACAACAATAATGGAAATGAGACAGTAAAATAATTGGCTATGTTACAAAAATGTATTAGTAGAACTCATAAAGTATATTAAGCACAAACATTTTAATGTATTATATTGGTGACAAAGATAAAGGAGACCAATTTAATTAAACAGATCTAGTCTTTTGAAAAACATTAAGAATTAAATATGTATCTCAAGACTTCTATTTGTATTTGGGGCTTAGTATAGTAAACTGTGGTTTTTTTATTGTAATCCACGATAAATAATTATTTTAAAAGATATTTAAAAAATTCAGTATTTTTGCATTCATTGGGCTTTAATATTACTGCTATTTTTAAAATAGGCTTAATTCAGTGCACTTATTTAATTTGTGGACATGAGTTGATCTAACTTAACTGATAAAATAACAATAACAAATTATTATTATTATTATTATAGGAGTTTATTCTGTTTTTATAGTTGGAATAATGCTAAAAGTCAATATAACTTCAGAGAGAGAAAAGTTCATTAAGGTTCCTCTTTCTTCATTTTTGTGGAATGGAAAGCAGTACAGCAAGTTTCAGATGAGTTCAGAAGAAAGGAGTATAACTTTTCCTCTGTTGTCCCTTCTCTGTTCTTTGAAGGCCACTGAAGATAACAAGGCTTAGGGCTTCTTGGTGCCAATAAATGAAGTTTCTTCCCTTCCTGTGAGCCAAATGTATTGATTCTGTGACAAAGTCTCACCTCTCACCCCAGGACCTGACTGCCGAGCTACAGCAGTAGAATCAACTTGCTGACAGAGACAGTTGAAAGGGAGGCTCTCACATCCCTCATGACAAAGTATTGGAAAGTAAGGCAATTTCACAGGAACACAGAGGGTCTGTCCCTGATCCACAGGTTGAGATCTGCAACTGACCTTATCCCATCTCTGTCCCTATGACCCTGTTCAGCTGTGTCCGATTCCAGTTTCCCTTTCTAGGCCTGATTTTGCCCACACCTAAGGGCTGATTTCCCAACTTGGCCTTGGTCTATGCCCAACCCCTGAGAGATATCTCATGCACTGCTTTGGGGCTGCCTCAGCTTTCCCCTACCCTCCCTACAACTTGGCTGGGGTGGTGGTATGGAGAGCATGCTGCTGTCCCATTTGTGCAGAATGAGGGACAAAAAGAAAGAGCAGGAAGTCTCTGGAGATCTGCAGAGGTATGACACCGCTAGGATTGCAGAGATTTGGAGGGACAGCAAAACTGGCAACTGATTTTCCAATGTGTTGCAGGCAATTTTTTCAACCAGAGTTCTGATGAGTGTACTGATGATGAGACAGTTAATGACAGCCTTGAATACAGTGATCATGAGACAGAATAGTTTGAAATCCTGAGGGAAGTGGTACACTAATAAATCCTTTTGACCTCAGAATAGTGTACTTAGTCCTTTTCTCATAGGCTGAATGCTGAGGGGCTCTGTTCTGAAGGGAAAAATAGCACAAATGAAAAGATTTATCTTTAAAGATAGCCTCTTCAAAGCACAAGACTAGCCCAATGTGCAAGAAAATGAGTGGGTAAGACACAAGCCTCCTTGGATGAACACAGTACTCTTCTCTGAACTTGAGGGAATGTGCTACCACCAAGGACAAGCAAGACATTGTTCAGGCATACAGAGACAGATTTAAAAAGCTAAACCCTTTCTGAGTAATCCCATACAATTTCACAGGCTGCTGTATAGGTGAGGCTTCTGTTAGATGAAGCAAGAAATAAACCATCTTGCACTCTTGTGGTGCAGAAGTCTAGTTGCATATTGGGCTGCATGAGCAAGAACACAACATTCAGATTGTCAGAGAAGATTATTCACTGTACTCCGCACATATCAAAACATATCTAGAATGCATATCTGGCTTTTGGGTCTTTAATGCTAGATTTGAAAAAGCAAAAACAAGTTCAGTGGAGAAGCATTAAGACCGTTGAGGGCTAGAGTACATGTTGCAAGAGTCTAAGAAAATTGAGTTGTTTAGGCTGAAGAACAGAAAGATAAGGGGAGATGACCTGAAAATTTTAACTGCTTGGGGAATTTCAAAGTTGCATAGATTCATGAGTTGTTTAGTTTGGAAAAGACCTTTAAGATCATTGAATTAACCTAGCAATGCCAAGTCCACAACTAAACCACATCTCTACGCACCACATCTACACTTATTTTAAATCCTCCAGGAATGGTGTTTCAACCACTTCCCTGGGCAGTCAGTTCCAATGCTTGACAACCCTTTTGATGAAGAAATTTTTCCTAATATTCAGTGTAAATTTAAATTTAAATGGATGGATCAGACTCCACAGTGATGTGCATGAGAGAATAAGCACAAGCTACAGCAAAGGAATGTTCACCAAGCATGAGAAGACCCAATGAAGATGATTAAACAGTAGAACAGATTTTCTAGAGAGGTTTTGAAATATCAGTAGCTGAAAATATTTTTACTGGTCAAGGTCCTAAAAACAACTTGAGTTATATTTTGAGATTTGACCAGATGGTTTCCAGGGGTCATTTCCAGCATATTATTCATTATGATTACTGTATGATTACCTTGGTTTTGGTTAGCACTAAACACAAATGATGACTGAAGAAAAAAAAATGACAAACCATGTAATACATGCCTTGCAAACACTCTTTATATAGTCCTTCAAAAATATAATTGTTTTTTGCAATTTATGCAAAATGCACTCTTACAGGACGGGCTAAGTGGAGTCTTACTCACTGTGGTAGAATTATTATGGGCAATATTTGCATTATAAAGGGAGTGCACATTGAAGTATTAGGAGTTAATACGTGTGCAATAGAAGCTGAAGACTTAGAAAAGAGGTAGAAGGAAAATTTATTTCCTTCTAGTTAGATACACTGAACCCCCTCTCTAATCAGACTATATGAAGTTGCAGCTGAAGAAGTTATAGAGAGAATGGTACAGTTTACTTAGGTTTAATTCTACTATATGGTGCTGAAATAGTAGTGATTTGAAAGTATTTTGGCTATAACTCTGCAAATTATAGTTAATACTTCCAAAAGAAAATTCCTACCATTTCTTAAATCTCTTGACTGATTTATTGTGGTTTTTGTCAGACAACAGAGAAATAAGAGGCAGCTTTATCATTCAAGAAATATTTTTCTTCAGTATCTTTTTGGAATAATTCCAGTTTCATACATACTCCACCACAACTGAGAGATCACTAACTGACATATACAAACTGGAAAACAGAGCAAGGATTATGCTGAAAATCTGCCTACCTGCCAGGTCTCAGAAAGTGAGAAAATGAGAAACTGAAAACATAGAAGGAATAGGACTTGGCCACATGGGATTGATGCAAATTCATATTCAAAGGATTAAAAGCTTCTTCAGTTGATAGCCACAGATCAGTTGGTATCCATGTCTCAACTATAGATACCCAACCGCATTGACACAGCAACCTATACAAGCTGTTGCTAGGTTGTTTAGTTCCCTTCATGCTACTTTGTTCAAGCACGATTTCTCTCTGTTGTAGTTGGTCACAGGGACAGAAATAGTGATGGAATGAAGAAGCCAACAGTCTCTATTAAGAAGGTTAATCTGTGGAAAGACAAACTAAGAAATGGAAAATGCAGGACTGTTATTTAGAAAATATCTGCACATTAAGAATCAGAAAAAAATAATTCCTGGCATTCAGACAGAGCTCTGTTTCTACTGTCAGTTTAGAAAGGTATCAAACAATGCACTAGAGAAGAAGGGAAAAGGCAAGGGGAGTAGAATCATAGGATCATACAATCATTTAGGTTGGAAAAGACTTTTAAGATCAACAATGCTTCTAAATAGACCAACATCTGCTGTCCAGAAGTCCAGGGTAGCAGTTTTGCAGCCCACTCTTCCCTGAGAACTGAAAACTATCATTTTGTCGTTGCTGTGCTCAAGATGACCTCCAACCATCACACCATCTAAAACTCCTTTCCTGTTTCCCTCATCTCTCCTGATTGGCTCCCTCCCTATTTGTGTCAGGAAGCTATTTTCCACATGGTCCATGAACCTGCTGGGGTGTACTGAACTACTAGCATATGAATAAACTGCAGATGCTGCTACATTTTCCTGAGCGTACAATATTCATGACCATGACCAGATGGTTTGACATTTGTGTATAGGTAAATATTCCTCCTGGTTTGCAATGTGATAGTTTTTCTATTCAAATAATTAGATGCACAGGGCAGGAGTGCACTAAACAAGATTTTGAGTCACATACATGTCTCCACTAAGTCATGAAAAGTACTTCAGTTCAACTCTGAAATGATTGTGTAAAAATATAGACAGTGTTCAGCTATGGACAGATCAGACGTTGAATTACCTTGTGGGTTTCCATAACGGTTACTGTGACATACCTTGTGATCACACTGAACTCATTGAACACTGAATCACAGGTCGTACTCAGAGAATAGATTGAGATCTAGAATTGGAAACAGCTCTTTAAATAATACTGGAATTTTCCTTGCCTACAGTGAAGCTGAAAGTGCTTTATTTTACACCTTTTCAAGTCTCACAGTGATATATACTAACTATTCTCACTCAGAACTAGACCTAGACAATGAATTTGTTCTTACAGCATGCTATTCTCAAACTTTAATGATCCATAGCTGACAGTGACTGAAGGTCACTGAAAGCAAAATGACTGCAATATATGTGCATAGAATACTCCAGATATGGTTAATGTGGGACGCTGCTGGGGTTTCAGTACCAACGCATACATAAACTATACAATACCAAAAGAATCATATTGAAATGCAGAGTGAATAGTTACTTGAATAAATCAAGGTAGATCAATATAAGATTAAATCTGTGACTGTCTGTAGTAACCTGAGTGACAGAGGGAAAGACAAGGCATGAGAAAAACACAAAGTTTTATTTAGGGAACTTAAAAAGTATTTCTGTTCTCCAAGACAGTAGACTAGTGCTAAGGTCCACAATCCTCATCACTGGTAGTCTTCAACACTGTCGTTTCTATATATGACTGGGGGAAGCTCTGGGGAGAGATTAAACCCAACCATTCTATAATTCTATGATTCTATGATTAAATAAGAGTCAATATGAAAGTGAAAAGGTTAATACACTTAGCATTCAATAATTACTTGTATTATCAGCACAGGTTAATAGGACAATTCAACCTGGAAGAAACCTGCCAAGGTTTCCAGTTAAACCTTCTGCACAAACCAGGATCAACTGACAGATCAGACCAGGTTGTCCAGGACTGTATCCAGCTCTGTCTGGAAAATTCAAAGGCTGTATTTCACAGTCTGTCTCAGCAGCCTGCTCCAAATGCTTGGCTCTCCTAACAGTGAAATTTTTTTTTCCCTTATATTCAGTCAGAACTTGACTTCAAATTATGCTTTTTTTTTAATCATAATTTTAAATAGCAAGTGATTAAACAACAGAAACATTTTCCACAGATAAGCTAGAGCTAGAAAAGAAGATAGAAGAATATCTTGTATTTAAAAACAGAAATCTAAGCCATTGGTCTCCTACTGCATGTAGTTATTATCTGTCTAGATGACAGTTATGCTATCTATATTCACACTAGTACATTATTTGCTGAAGTAATTAGTGGTTTGAAACAAAATGAGACTATCGGGGTGATAGGATATGAGTGAAAAAAAAGTACTATCGTTTTATATAAGCCTTTAAAACCAAGAAAACATTTCATTAAGTGTTAATAAAGGTGAAAGAGCACTTGGACAGATTCTAATTCCTTGTGTGTGAAATAGCACCCTACAGCAAGACAAAACTGTCCTCCACAAGTGAGGGAAATTCCTTTGAACTCAGAGAGATGTGGAGGTGTTATGAAAAGACCTGGATCATCATCTTCAGTGGTATAAGCCTCAGTTCTTCCACATTTATCCCTGCAGATGATCTGGATTTTTTTTTTTTCAATGAAGAGTGGTGTGTTTAGTAGATCTTGGTTATATCAAAACTGACCTACAGAATTTATGATTTTCTTTTTCTTCCTATTGGAAATATGTCAAAGATATTAGAAGTATGTCTTGCCCTCTCCAACATGTACTAGTGAACTGCATGCTTTATAATAATTAAAAGAAAGTAGAGAAGACAAGTCCCTTAGGTTTCTGAAAATTACTCTAAGTAGGGTAAGTTTACACTTCTGATTCAGCAAAGTAAAACAGAAGTTCATAAAATGGAAATTATTAATGGATTCCATATTACCGTTTCACTGCTAATGGTTTAAATAAATTATTGGTATAGAGATTCCCTTAGCTGCTTAAAAATATCAAGAATATCTTAGATTATTCACATTTAATGTTGCTCAGTGAATGAGGGTGAATCTTTGACCCTGTTAATGCCTTATTAGAAATTGGATGGATATCTAGAATTTTGGGGATCCTACAGTTTTATTACAGTAGCTATATAAAAGCATTTAGGCAAGAGAAGTTGTGAAGTTCTAAACAAAAGAAAATTTGAACCAGTCTTTGTATGCATGTGTATCATTGAATCATAAAATAGTAGGGGTTGGAAGTGATCTTTAGAGATCATCTAGTCCAGTCCCCTGTAGAAGCAGGTTCACCTAGATCAGGTCACATAGGAACATGTCTAGGCAGGTCTTGAAGACCTCTAAGGAAGTATGTCTGTGCATATAATATAACAGAATTTTAAAGAACATCACCCTACAAAACAAGATCAGTATGGTTTACTCATTATCAAGCTAATGTTAAGGTAGACTGCTATTTATTACAATGTGGAGAAGAAATAATGGCTTCTTTGCTGGAGGATATTTTAACTTGTTTCCTCCTCTCCTTTTTCACATTCTGCCTGAGTTAGCAAATACCCGAGTCTGTGAGTCTGGGGGAAATTCTAACTCAGGCCTGTGATACGGGCAAGTTTTCCCATATTTCTTATACACTGTGGTGCCTAGATTGTTGCAAAAGCACCTGCATAATAGACCTTGACAACAGGAAGAGAAAAAATGTCTTCCTTATTTCCTGTATATATGTTGTGTCTGATTTTACTGGTCTCTCTGAAAAAGGAGTCTCTGAGTTGGAGGGCTGGTATGCAAAGGAGAGTAATTATAAAAATAAATAGACAATGGAAATTTTCTGGGAGAAGAAAAATATATCATCAGACTGTTTTTCTCTGAGCTATATGCTTTGATTAAATTGTAGCTTATAAAGTGGTTCAATATATAGAGTTGTATCAAGCTGTGGAAGATGTCAGTTCCATTGTGTAGCTGCTACTGTAGACTTTGAATTATATCAGCTTTGATACATTCAGAATCAGGATTACAACTGGAAGTAATCATTCCTGTAATTTGCACTGGTGAGGTTGCACCTCAAGTATTGGGTCCCTCACTACAAGGGGGAGATTGAGATGCTGGAGCATGTCCAGAGACAAGCAACAAAGCTGGTGTAGAGAACAAGTGTTATGAGGAGCAGCTCAGGGCACTGGTGGTGTTTAGTATGGAAAAAAAAAAAAGAGGCTTGGGGAAGACATTATCCCTCTCTACAACTACCACAAAGATAGCAAGGTAGGTGTCAGTGTTTTCTGCCAAGTAACAAGGGATAGGACAAAAGGAAATGGTCTCAAGTTGTACCAGGAAAAGTTTAGGTTGGATATTAGCTAAAAATTCTTCACTGAAAGAGCTATCAAACATTGGAATAAGCTACCTGGGGAAGCGATTTAGTCACCACCCTTGGAGGTATTCGAAAGACACTTAAATATGACGTTTAGGGATCTGGTTTAATGGTGGACGTGGTAGTGCTAGGCTAACAGTTAGACTTGATGATCTTAAAGGTCTTTTTCAATATAAATGATTCTATGACTCCATAATTCTATATGCATATGCTTTTGTAGATGTCCTGTTGTGGTTTAAGCCCAGCTGTCAACAAAGCACCTTGCAGTCAGCTCCACATGAACGCAACACAGCCATCCTGCCAAGGAAACTATTACCTCACACTTAGATGTGATATAGAATAGTCATAAAATTGGGTGTTGATAAAGATATGTGTTTATGCTGCTGAAAAGAATTATTAAATTCACTCATGGGAAATAAAAGCAATTAATTTCTGTTGTTACTTGTCTTTTTTGTTTTAATCTTTTAAAGTCCCTTGCTGATTGAATTTGGAGAGGAAAATATTCTGTCATTGTTTGGTATAACCGATATCTTAGTTATAGGAAAATAAAAGAATAAAAGCTTGCAAAGTATTGCTGGACTCACAAGGAAAATAAACACATGTATCTTGCAGAGCTGTAAAAGGCTTCTAACACCTTCTCCGTATCTTCTCTCCACTCCTGACTCAGTTCACAGAATGTGTAGGACTCGAAGGATGCAGCTACACCACATACTAGCATAGAAATCCCTTAGTGAACAGAAACTATCTCTGCTGTAAGTCCAAGTGGAGAGAATAAAACTATCATGACTCTCAATACAAAGGATGCTTCTTATTTTCTGAGCCGTGGAATGTCCTACAAGTGTAGATACCTGTCTTCGTCAGAGTGGGTAAATGATTGGACTCAGATTTTGAGAAATGAGGGAATATGCTAGTTTTCATTTTGTTCTGTTCCATAAGCATAATGATGATCATAAACAATAAAAAACATTAAATAATAATTTTCCTGTTAGATATGGTATGATTTTTGTGGAATTAATTGAATAAGAATCTAAGAATAGCCCCAAACAAAATGCTAACAAGCTTTGCAACTATCAACATTTTCAAACTGTGAAGAAGTACTTGGAAAATATTTACTGGCATTTGTGTGGGCTTCTGAGTGTCTATCAACATAGAATTTCAAACTTAGCATGATAAGTGCTCTTTTACACAGAGTTTATTTATTTTATTTAAACTTATCTGGAATTATGTAGCATTAATTCAGCTTTTAGACAGGTATAAAAAGTACATCAAAAAGTTATGTTGAAAGACTCATAAAATCTCAGTGCATCTGTAGATGTCTTCATAACTCTTAAGTAACTGGTTGAAGGGTAAAAATGTAATGGATTTTGTTACTGAGCTAATATCTAACATGGCTTTTAAACTGTAAATGAAGAAACGTATTTAGCTACCCTAAGATGCAATGCCCAACAGTTTTCATATTTTTCATTATATTTTTTATACTTTCAAATATTAGACAGTGATAACAGTTTTTTCTTAAGATATTAATATTCATGTACTTTCATTATTGCCATAAAACCAACATCTTCTCAATGGTCAGATGAGGTTGTCTCCAAATTGTAAAACAGCAACATTAGCTCATTTATTATTAATAGAACTCATAAATACTCACACCATCCAAAATAGCCTTAAACAATTGCACTTCAACATGATCTGAATTCTTTTCTTCCTGAGGGAGTTCTATTTTCTGGTGTATAATTAGATGTCATCAGCTGTGACGGGAAGATTCTACTCTACCACATTTCTTGCAAAAATGACAGATTTCATAGCCTACAGCCACTAAAGTATTTGACTAACTAGAAAACAAAACAAGGAATATGGACAGGTTATTATATTTTTACAAAAATATAATTAGCTTAGTTACTACTAAACTTTTTAAAAATTCTACTTTCTACAGAATTTCAAAGGCTGTTCTTGAAATAGATCAAGTCCAGAGAAAGCCCACAGCAAATTTAAAGCCATTGCAATGAAGAATATTGTAAGAAACCTTGAAAAATATTTGTTCTGTGAATTCTATTAACCCTTCAATATATAAATTAAAAAATTCGTAAATAACTAGAAAAAATATTATCAACAACTTTACAGTCTCCTACTAATTGGGAGATTTACATCCCTTTGCACTGAAAGCAAACTACAGACAACTACAGACTCATAGAAAGAAGGCCATTTTCACTGGACATATTTTTCTGTAACATACCAAGCCTTAAAACAAAGATATTTCAGGATTTTTTTTGTTGGCTGACTTGTTTATGCATAGAAGAGGCACAGAAAGGCAGGGCACAGTGGGGTCAAGACTTTCTTCAGCAACTCAAGTAAACTATCATCCTTGTGAATCAGTCTCTTAGGCTGTGATTCATTGTAGAAACCTTACTTTAAGTCCGAATCCAGAGTAACTTTTCTTACCCTCTATACACTTCCTTTCCCAAAAGTGACCCTGTTCAGCTTATGAATAATAAAGTAGTAGTACATTGCATCATCAACACATGTAATCAGCTAAGTATTTCTTAATTTGATGTTTAAAACACATGTTTACATTGTAGCTAAGACAGGAATAAATAAATGTTTGTCACATACAGAAAAATTAAGTCAGAATAAAATGAAAATTGGCTGTGGGGGACAAATATATCCTGACAATTTACTAAAGGGAATAGTCCACATAAAATTTTGTCGATTCAAAATTTAACATCAAATAGATTCCTTGAAGGAAGAAGTAACAAGCTCAGCAGTGGATTAACGACTTGTAACCCTGACACTGGAATAGCAATGCGCGCAATTTTATTCCAAAGCCATCCTGAAGACTTTTTTTTTCAGTTCTTGAGATGAATGTACATAGCAATTTAATTCTGCTTACCTAACAATGAAAATTTTCATTTAATGAAGCTAAAGTGGTTGTCAGAAAAGTTTTCCAAATTAAAAGAGAAAAACAAGGTGACTGGCAAACATCTTTAACAAACAAAAGTTATGTTTCATTTCAGAATATTTCTCTGTGTCCCTGGTATTACTGATGCTAGTTTTCATTTCAGTGGAATCCTATGAATATATTTCTAAGTGGTTTAATAGAAAAAAAAAAATCTTGTATTTTAAAAAATCCTTATCAAAGTATGATAAACAATATATAAAGCATCCTCTTGGCACACCATTATATAGAAAAATAGACTTAGGATTGGTCTTATCATATTTGCCAAAATCAAGATGAAAATGCAGATAAAGGAAAGGGAACCCACTGGGGAAAAAGATAACGGAAAAAAAGAGATGTATCTGACATTGATTAGAAATGCTGAAGAACCTCTTAAACAAAAATAAATGCATTACTTCCATTACTGAGATTAAAAAAAAACCAAAAATGACATTCAAAATAGTCCATCACAGTCTGCAGGCTCATTTGTGCACATCTGTAATTGTTATTGTATTTCTCTCAATACAATACTTCTCAACAAAGAAGTATTCAGTGATACAAACTTTAATTAAGAGAGTCAATGACACTGTCGTCTGATTTTCCTTGAAAAGTGTAAGATCTTAAAACTAAGATATTAGGAAAACTCAGATTAAACTTTAAACAAAGAAGTGTATTTATGTTTTGCCTGTATAGAATGCTACAGCAGTCTAACATGACTCATAAAAAGGAAAATAATGCAGTACAGCCAAACATGAAGTAGAGAATTGACTTCTTGAAGATGGTACACACCCATTATTAAATATAATTACTCAGGTCAAATTTTCTGTGAGAACAGAGTTTCCCACTGTATCTCTAATCAAAAATTTTCCTGGGTATATTGTCAGTGAGGTATTTTTATATGTCAGAATACCTATTAAAAATTTATTAAGCATATGAAGAATCACATGAAATCATGCTACAGGAATTCAAGAAGCGAAAAGAATAATAAGCATTCAGAAGACAAAAATATATAAAATTGAATGGAGAAGATTTAATAAAGTTAAAAATGGAAAAAGAAATTTAATAAAGCCTGGTTTTCCTGGATAGGAAGAGTAGTTGGATTTAAAATAGGATTTAACTTCTTAACTGCTTAAGTGTTTGCACTTTGAAATTAAAAAATAAAATTCATTTATTGATTAAAAAAAGGAAGCTATATACTGCAAATATCAAGATTGGCAAAAAATTAGTAGTGCTCAGTATAAAAATCAATGCATAGTTGGTTCCAAACAGCTCCCCCTTTCCCTTATTCACATTTACAAACAGAAGAAGGTGGTATTTCATGTAATGTAGGTCTTTGCAGTGTATTTTGAAGAACATTTCTTTCATCAATCATTGCCTTTATGCTATCTCCTCAGTCAAGCTAGTACAACTGTTTGCAGGTCTGTGCCATGGGACTGAAAAATTGAATCTGAGTAAAAATAAATCATTTTGCCAAGTTATTTTTAACCAAAGGAAATGAAGATAAGGAGTGCCAGATATGTAGGGACTGCCTGAGTCGACACAGGCACCGAAAAAAGTGTTTATCAATCTGTAGCCTTTCATGTCTTATTTTGTCACATATGTGGAAAAGATTGAATTTAGAGGTAATTCAATTGTAAGTGCTCAATGACTGCAGCAAGGCTAAACCAAAAGCACAAAAAAAAAAAAAAATCCCTCTTTTATCATATCCTTTTTTTTTTTTCCATTGGCTATTGTAGGAGTATAGAGAAGGCCCTTAAAATAACATTAGGGGGAATCTAATTTTAAAATATATTTAATGTAAACTTACTTGGGCTACAAAGCATTATGAGACATAAAACACCAGGAAAACTTCTCTAAACAGAAGCAGAGACCTAAGAAACCTATAGGAACCCTAAGAAACCATAGTTACTATGATAAAAACAACAGTATCAGTGTAGTGCACAGCAAACAGACACGTACTATATCTCCAATGCATGTTTGTCTCTTGTTATAGGACTACAAATAGGTCTTGGAATATTGTATTATACATTGTGGAGATTTTGACAGAGCATCCTCCTACTGTCAAGAATTGTAATTATAACTCATATGGCATGATAATGAACCTCACAAATTCCAGAAGCAGAACCCTGTGTCAGCCTCCCTCTCAGGGCTCTGTTGATCTGACAAAACTAGCTCTAATACAAGAAATAAAAACTGCAACATGCAGTAATCTTCAACATAAAAGTGCTTAAAAAATTCACCATAGGATTTATTAATGGAAGTTTTTATCTGTTCTTTATTGCATGGACANCATTCTGGGCCTTCCAAAAGCTACCGTCACGCGTACTGAAGCCCTGCTTCTCGGGAGGTGGCCGGACATGGCTGCTGATGGGAAGTAGAGAGTAACAGCTTTATCTGCTTCGCTTTGCTTCTCGCGTGCGCGTGGCTTTGCTGTCTCTATATTAAACTGCTTTTATCTTAACCCACAAGACATTTGTCTTATTTTCTCCCCTTCTCTGGCTTGCTGAGGAGGTGGGTGATCAAGTGGCGTGGTGGGTGCCTGGCATCTAGCCAGGGTCAAACTACCAGAACATGTCTCTCATAGTTACACTCCAGTTAACAATAGTCATGAAGAGTATTAAGAGACAATTTTGCTATTTCATAAATTTAACATTCTGTTAAATAGAAGTTAAAACCCCTATTGCTTGAACAGTCGGATTGTTTTAGAAAATCTCACATGATGATGTTAAAATTGCACTTTATCATAATAGTTTTATTTTGGTATTTCTAGTATCATTTATGCCTATAGATTGAGCTTGAAAGTTAAAGAAAGATATGAAAACACTAACATCCTTGTGCATTTAAAAGTTCCACCTAAACAAACACTCTTTTGCTCAGAGTACCACATGATGCGAGCAATCACCAGAGTTTGACCGAGACAGTAGCACCATTAGCAAAAGTAGCACAAGTGCCTCATTGAAGTACTATGTCAATTAGCATTGCTAATTCATCTGCTCTGATTTCAGTGTCTGAATTAGTATTCCTACACAGTGCTTTTCTGTGCAAGGTGGCCTTCCCAACTGACTTGACATTAGTTTGAACAGCTGTATGCTGTTCTCCAGGACAGGGTATAGATGCACCTGCCAGCCCTACAATGATTGCTGGAAACATCTGTAAGTCCCTATGGAACTGTCCTCTCTCAAAGCCACTTCTCCTGTGTCTTCCTGAAGAATCTGAGCCTCTGCACAGACCATCTGTATAACTGTTGGAATCAGTATAACAGTTTGTTGTGCCATATTATATGCTAGTTTCATTATATCTTTTTTTAAAAATCACTTAGCACATCACTCCTAGAGATTGATACAATTGCTAGCTTATATTTCTATAATGTATACACTCTGATTTTATCGTCTAAAAGAAAGCTATCATTCATTACTTAATAATTAAATCATATCTTAAGAATTAAAATATTTTTGTACCTTAAAGCTTAATATTCCCATAATTTATATACAAAATTTTAAATATTTTCAATATTCAAAATTTTGAGTGGCCTTACTTTATATTTTATAAAATGTAACTTATATTTCTGTATTGTTTTCTGACATTATTCTTTTCAAATTCCTACATAATAATGGTAGTTCAATTTTATATACTATTAAATATCAGTGAAAACTGTCTTTGTATACAAAACAGAAAAACATACTGGGAAGTCTGATGTTTTGCTTCTGTTCTATGAGATTCTTCAAAGAAAACATATTAACCAAAATTCATTATCCACAGTGCTCAAAAAAACAGCTGCAAATAATTCCTACTCTTATGATCCTACTGTGTCTTACCACTGATTTTTGTCTGAAATCAATTTGGGATCATGAGTAAAAAGCTCCATATAATACATCAAAAAGTCTACTGTTTTTGTTTATTGTTTTTCAGAATCTGTAATTGCTCAAAGTTCTATCAGAATGTTTAGAAATTTCTTTTTAAAGTACAAAAAGTTGGTCAGGCATTGAATTTGTATTTTCCCATTAAATGAGTACAAAAAGATTTTACAGAATGTACTCATTATCCAAAGTATTCAATGACATTTTCAAGATTTGTTTAAATTATTTTTATTTCAATACATTCCATGCACAAACTAGAATTCAATAACAGGTTTTTGAAAATATTCATTAATAAAAATCAAAATGCATTGATTAATAATAGTTAGTACAAAAGAATATTGTATTCTCATCTCTTAAATAAGACTTTTACAAAAATACATTGTAATTTCAAAAAACTTTAAATCTATTCCATCTTCTAATCTTATGGCTCTGAAGCTTGGAGCAGATTACAGTAAATTATGCTGGCCAGGACTGACACATTTAATTGTTCTTGTCATGTTTCTATGAAGTATTTAATTTAATTTGGATATATTATCTTATGAGTGAACTGAACAGTCAGATGTCTATCTAAATCATTTAACTGCCTCATTAAGAGGACAGTTAGGTTTTGAAATCCCTGTTCCTTAGTTCTAATATAGCATTTCACCTCCAATAAATATATGATTTCTTTTGTGACTAATCACTCAGATAAATAACATTAGAGTATATAAGATATAAAAGACAGAAACTTGATTTAGGAGTTTAAGGCGTTTTTCCAAATTCTGTATATTATTATTTCTGTTTCCAATATAAAACAAAACTCAAAACTTATAGAGGGTACATGAATATATTCACAGACCAGAAATACCATATATGGACTATTAATTATTAACATTTTGGTTTTGTATTTTTCAGTACAACAAATGATTACAGAAGGCTGTGCTTTCTTCTTTATTTTCCTAATTTTGTCCCTTTTAAATAACATCAAGATAAATTAGAAAACATTTTAAATTTTTTCTAGGAATGTTCTTAGTGATAATGTAAGCTTGGAAAAAGATTTTCCAGGCAAATCTCTTTAACATGTTTCAGATATTTCTACACATTTTGTGGCCAAAATATTCTAAGAAAAATATTCACTATTTCTATAAACACTTCAGTTATATACTGAGTATATATATGTGTGTATATATATGTATATAATACATCTTAATCTTAAATATATCTTAAACATAGTTTTGAAGTTTTTCCCATTTTTGCTTCTTTTATGTTTAATATTTAGCATTACTATTAGAGGAAAAAAGTTGAGTTCTATTATGACATGTTTAATTGATTTTAGTGATATTTTTAAAAAAATATGATGGTGAAATTCAGCAGTTGTAAATGAAAGTGCTTTGTATCCATTGGGTATGTGCTGTCCAGATTGAGTTCAAGTAACAATCATAAAAAGAAAATTCAAAAGAAATAGGTGCTTTGCTATTAGTCAGCTACTCTTAAACATCAGATTAATTATTGAATTTGTTAAGATGACAAGTATTTTCCAAGGACCTCTCAAAGAGTGAGGTAGTATAATGCCTTAACTTTCACTTTGTTTTAACTCAAAAACAAGAAAGTTTTGAGTACATTAGAAAGCATATAGTGTTCTTAGTTCATTGTAAGCAACTTGAAATTCACAATTAGAGCAGCAGAGATCTCATCCTGGTGAAACCATGACTTTATAGGTCAATATAAGATGCCCACATAGTTTAACAATGAATACTTGAGAGAAATCAGAATAAAAATTCAATTATGTCTGGCTCTAAACATCCCACAAATAAATACCGGAGATGGAATGAAAAGAATAGCTAACTGACACTTAAGGTAGAGAATATTACATTATCATCAGCAGAAATTATTTTATATGAGACCTTATATTTTCTATAGAAAGCAAGAAATGTGTTTTTGTAAATGCAAACATGTTCATATTGGAACATCAATTTTATGTGTTGTTGTTCATACTGGACCATCTCACACATCAGCGCTCCTCTTCTGTTCATGATTAAGTCACCAACACAAAAACCAGTTTTCGTGCCCAGCTAGCACAGAAGTACCACAACAGTCTCTTGCTCTCTGCCCCGCATTCACCCCCACCCTTGTTAGGATGCCAGAAGTCCCAGGGAAACGGGAGTAAAAAGATAAGCAAGGTTGCTGTGGATTAAGACAAGGGCAGGGAGGGCTCACTGCCAATTATGGTTCCAGGCAAAACAGACTCCAGTACTTGACTTAGAGAGGAAAGTAAGAAAGTTTATTCTGCAAGAAACAGAACAGAATAAAAGCAAAAAGGGAGTAGGATGATGAGAAAATTACAACCAGCACCTTAAGATCTCCCTCCCCCATCCCTCCTTTCTTCCCAGGCCCAGCTCACTGCTCCTGATATCTCTACCTCCTCCTCCCTCAACAGCTCAGGGAGGCAAGGAATGGGGGATGTGGTCAGACCCTCACAGATGGGCTCTGCCACTTCTCTCTTCTCAGATGAGGACGGCTCCTCACATTCTTCCCCTGCTCTGATACGGCGTCGCTCTCCCAGGGACACAGTCCTTAATGAACTTCTTTGTTGTAGGTTCTTTCTAGCAGCTGCAGCTTCTGAAGATACAGCGTCCCTCACACAGGACATAATCCTTAGTGAATATCTCTGCCTTGGATTCTTTGCCGCAGTTGCAGTTTCTGCAAATACAGGGTTCCTCCCTCGAGACACAGCGTCTTCTGGGTGTAAGTTTGATGAGCAGCTTTGTCATGGGTTTCTCCCCACAGTTACAGCTTCTGTGAATACTGGGTCCCTCCCTCAGGACACAGCCTCTTCCAGCCATAGTCACTGTCCCTGGCATGGGGCCTTTAACAAAGTGAATCACTGCCCCTGGCTTGGGGTTTGTAGCAAAGTGAGCATTTGCCCCTGATATGGGGTCTTTAAAGAAATGAAAACAAATCTCAGCTTCACCAGTCCTCTCCGTAGAATGCAGGGGAGTCTCTGCACACCTCCTCCCCTCCTTCATCACTGACTCTGGAGTGCATATGGTTGTTTCTCTCTTTTCCCACTCCTTGCACCACCAGCAACTGGAGAAAAAGATGGGACTTCTTCCGGCTACTTCTTAAAAAGTGATCATGGAGGTATCTATTTGGCTTAGCCCCAGAAGTGGGTCTGGCTCAGAACTCAGGAGAGTTTTGAGCAACTTCTTACAGGAACCATCTTTACAGCCCCTTACCCCTTGCCAGAAAAGGCTGTCATGTCAAGCAATGACACCAGTTCTTTTTCTCTGTTCCAATTTAAATTAAATTTCATTCTCCTAATGAAACAGATACATCTTTAAAGGCACAGATTAATCCATTCAACCAAATTAGGGTTGCACTGACCTTCAAGGAAGTTTTACCAAGATTTTTTACATTATGATAATCCTTATCAATTTTATAACTAGTTATTGACCTAAGATTTGTTCACCATTTGCTGAGAAGTTAGCAAAAGTTAATTCCTGTCTCAGTGACTTTTATTTTGTAAGCAGACCTAAAAGAAGCTATAAATAAAGTTAATCTGGAATTTTTTCAAAAAACTTCATGATCTGACCCATTCAGAGAAAAACTTTCTTTGATGAAATACCAGTACGTACCTTAGAGAAGATATGATGAAGCAACGGTTACTTCTACAATTGCTATGCTGTCAGATTGCTCCTTCCATTCTGTAGAGTGAGCTAAAAAATGTTTACTAAACTCATTTACTGAAATGTCTTCTTATTTATACTGTACAGAAAATATTATTCCCTCTCTTATGCATGATATTGCACTAAATAAACAAATAAGCAGAAAAAAATCCTAAATCTCCCAATTTTAAAGCCACATAATATTTTTAGTGTTTTGGGTTTTTTCCTAGCACAGCAAAAAAACATTTTGTTAAATATCCAAAAGACATTTTGAGAGTAACCGCAATTAAAATCTTAAATGAAAAGGTTTTCCAAAGAATCCTAAAAATGTAGAGCTATGAAGAAATTCAGAAGATGACATTATCATGCTTAAAGGCTGGAACAAGTATATTTAGATGAATCTTACTAGTAATCTACCAAAATTCCTCATTACAATATGAGTAGGTACTCCACAAATGATGTAGAAAACCTGTTCTTAATTGTAATAAAAAGTTGCTCCAGGTATATGACATAAATCTCTCCTACTGCAACTGATTATTTTTGTTTTGCTTTTAATGACAACATCGATAGCAAATGATTATTCTCATTACAAGTATCTGTATATTGGAAGACTGTTATCATGTCACTCCAAGGCTTTTTCTTAAGAAAAGGTTTGTCATTTTTTTTTTCATTCAGCCTTTGCTCAGTGGTAATATTTTCCAGATCTATTAACTTTTTGTTGCTTCTAACTCATCCCCTTCTTTCCTTACCATCTAAAATCTTCCTGTCAAGGCTTCACAAGTGCTAACTAGAGTGAAGTTGTTACTCTGTACATTGATATTTTAAATCATCCTTCTTCTGCTGGTTTTGCAACATAGTCTAATGTTCCATTTGCAACTCATTGTAATCTTTAGACCTTTCTCTGCAGGATATCTGCCCAGTGAGCCATTATGTCATTTTCCTTTCCTTCCTAGGTAGTTTGAATTTGTCTTTGTTACATTCTATTTTACTGCTTTGTATCATTTCTCAAGTTTATCAAAATCATGTTGAATATAATTCTAATTTCCAGAATGTCTATAACCTTCTTAGCTAACATTATCCACAAACACTGATCTTTAAATTGTAAATGTCCACATTACATAATACTAAACTCAAGTATTTCTTTGACAGTCTGACAGTGAACAGATGCTATGGTGTCTCTGCTAAGTGATTCAAATGATTTTACTGCAATTTTCAGAGAGAACATATTTCCATACTTCTGATAGTATCGTATGGAATTGTCACACCTCAGCAAAGAAAATGTATGTAAATTCTTCCCTATTACCCAAATATTTGTGCTGTTGTAGTGGTTTAACTGGCTGAGTACCAGGTGTCCAACAAGTCATTCTATCACTCCCCTCCTAAACTGGACAGGGGAGAGAAAAACATAACAAAGGCAAAACAGACTCAACTTGGGAACAATTGGTTTGATTTGTTAACAATCAATCAAAAAGGAGTAGGGAAATGGGAAATAAAAGCCAAATCTTAAAACTTTCCCCCACTCCTCCTTCTTCATGGGTATTTCTTTCCTCATCTCTAGCAGTGCAGGGAGATGGGGAGTGGGGCTATGGTCAGTCCATTGTAGATGGACTTTGGTGCTGCTTCCTTTCAGGAGGAGAACTTCTCACACTTCCCATGGTACAGTGTGGAGTCACTCCCATGGGAGAGAGTCCTCCACAAATTTCTCCAACTTGAGTCCTTCTATAGAAGGACTTCTATGGCTACAGGTCTTCACAAATTGCTCCAATGTGGATTTCTTTCATGAGGGAAACAATCCTTCAGTAACAGACTTCTCCAGTGTGACTGCCCCATAGGGTCAAAAGTCATGACAGCAAACCTGGTCTGACAAGAGTTCCCAGGTCTTACCCAAAAATCGCTCCAGTGTGGGCTTCCCACAGAGTCACAGCCTCCTTCGGGTATCTACCCACTCTGACATGGGGTCCTCCCTGGGCGGCAGACAGATCTCTGTTCCACCATGGACCTCCATGGATTGCAGGACAGCCTGTCTCATCATACTCTCCAGCACAGGTCTCAGGGGACTGTCTCCTCTGGCGCTCAGACACTTCCTTCCCCTCCTTCTTCACTGATCTTGGTGTCTGTGGAGACATTGTTCTTATATTCTCACTCCTTTCTGCTGAAGTTATGTCTCTGCACAGCAGCTTCTTTCCCTTTTCAAATATTTTATTCACAGAAGTGTTACCTCCACCACTAATTGGGTCAGCTTTGGTCAGCAGCAAGTCCATCTTAGAGCACACTGGCACTGGCTCTACAAGCTACAGGGGAAGCTTCTAACAGCTCCTTTTTTTAGAAAAAAAAAACCCACAAAAAAAACACCCTTTTAGCACGCCATTACCAAAGCCTGGCCACGCAAACCCACTACACCTTTCATGGAAGGATATCTGATTGGTCTGTTAACTTTGTAGTGACTTCAGCATTGTGGTTACTTTTAATCAATCTCAAATTTACTGAGACAGAAAATCACTGATTAATTATTTATTACAGTATCATTTTGTGCATAAGCTAGGCAGACTAGACTTTTTAGTTTACCAGTTGTGTTTTTCATTAGATATCCGCTCAGCTTTTATGTGTTCTGAAAAGTTCTCAAAGGTGACTGCTAATGACTCAGACGGGATCTTAGCTCATAAATACTTTAGAGGAAAATGTTGAGTTGTGGTGATTTGAACTGATCTGGTTCATCTAAGAACTATTTTTGTCTGTTAACCAGTTCTGGCTTATAGTTCTAGCACTTAGTTGCTAATATTAGTTCTCTTATGCTTCTGGCTATAATTAACCTTTTTGGTGAAGAATGAAGAAAAAAAGTAGTGAATATTTTGCACTTTGTTATGTCGTCTGTTATTTGGTCTTTCTTTCTGTTAAGTAGTAGATATTTGCCTTCTTTCATCTTTGTTTTAATAAATTTGTTAAACTTTTTATACTTCTTTTTATGTAAGTTTGTTGTGGTATGCTTTCAATCCTCAGCCTTTTTCATGCACATGCACATACAGGTCTTTATTGTTAAAGTACCAGGATATCTACCCATTTAATGGAGTGGATTCTACAACTGATAAGACTAAGTCCTGCTAAAGGCAATAGGGCATCATTGACTTGATTGGAGAAGAAATTTCATTTTAAAATGCAAAGGTTTTATTAGGGCCCTCCAGGCAGAGCAGTGCCATGCATAGAGTCTCAAATTACCACCAGATTGAAGGGCAACATGATCATGTTAGTGCAGCACTGCAGCTGTCTAATCAGGCCCACATGACAGTGGGAAATACTGGTGCATAGTTGGTGTTTCTGCATGGAACTACTCTATCCCACAAAAAGGTTTTGATTTATTCAGAGGAATTTGTTTAGAGCTAACATTGCCTCTGATAAGCATACTGTTAATTATCCTAAATAATCACTTATAACCTTAAAAAATAGCAAGTGATAAACATCCTCTATTATTAATTATAGTAATTTTACTGCACATTATTTGCAAATGATCTTTTCTATTTTTTTCTTACTGGACAACACAACATTAATATATGAACGACAAAGCTGTTAAATTCTAGAAACATTTTTATATTTTCTGCCACCAGATAGTTCAGTTAAATCATTCCAATTTACTTTCTGTTTGTGCCATTGATCATGTGACAGTTGCTACTTTAACTTACACGTTCAAGACAGTTTCTTTTCCTGCTTGATTTTTTTTAATCCTTAGTTTTTCTCTTTTTATTTGAGGAAAGAATCAGAGAGGTGTATATTAAAGACTGAGTTCAGGCTATTCCCAAGCTGCCTTAAGAAGGCATGATGTACAGATTTCTGGAAGACTCAGAAGGAATACACCTCTTGGTCTCCATCATTATGTTTGTCATGATTTTGGCCCAGCCAGAAACAGAGAACCACAGGCAGCTGTTTGCTCAAATCCTCTCCCTCCCAGCAGGACTGGGAAGCAAAGGGTCACTGAGGGCCTCACGGAAATTCCCAAGGATAGTGGTGGCTCATTCACTACATACAATCCCGACCAAAACAGCTGACACTATTTGACCTGAGGAAAAAAACAAAATTAATTTAATCTACCACCAACCAAAAACATAACAAACATAAACAACGTGGAGTGGAATGATGATAAACAGCACAACCAGTCCTTTAAGGCCATCTTCCCCCCACCTCTCTGCCCTTCCTAGGCTCAGAGCCCTGGTCCTGGTATCTTTACCTTCTTCTCCTAAGCAGTGCAGGGGAGCAGGGAATGGGGGTTTCAGCCAGAACTTTTCTAACGGCTCCTGACTGTCTTGCCTCAGGGAAGGAGGAATCTTTGCCGTTTGTCCCGGCTCCAGCACAAGGTCCCTTACACATTGAGCAGTGGTGCATTGGCCACACTGACTTGCACTCATCGCGAGGGCTGCAGCTCCTCTCTGCCTCTTGTATGGGACTCTGGGGTGTGCAGGCTCTCCAGCATGGCCTGTGCCAGAGCTGCCTCCTCACACAGTCTCTTGCCTATTCGAGTGCAATCACTTCCCCTGGCATAGGGTCTTAACTAAGCTCAATCGTTTGCGCTGGCACAGGGTCCTCCCAGAGCTTCTGAAAACTATTAGTCCCTCCATTGCCTTCCACGAGTTGCAGGGAGACAGTTGCTCTTTTGCCACGGGCTGCAGGGAGGTCTTCAGTCTCACACTCCACTTCCTCTCTTCTGTCCATGTTGTCCTACTCCTTCCATATCCTCTTCAACTAAATATTTCCCTTCTTAAATAGCAATTACAGAGGGACTAGCACTGCAACTCCTTCTCTGTTATCAAACAAAAAGCTGCTCCACATAAACCCAACTCAACATTGAGAAAAAAAGTATTTACAGTTCCATATACTACAAACATGCCGTTTACTCCACACAATCAGATAACTCTCAATAAATCCTTCTGAGATGTTAATATTTAAATAAAAAATCTATATTTATTTAACTTGATGCTACTGCGAATAAAGCATACATATAAAGTCCAGCTCCACAATTATTGCGAGTTTACAAGACCTCAATGGCTCCCAGAGAGCTACATGTTATTTATGACAGTTTTGGAATTTCCCTAATAAGAAAAAAATATTTGTAAGTTGTATTAATTATTCATATTCTGTAAGGAAACATGAATAATTAACATTTACCAGGACAATACTGTATTGCAGTATAAAACATGGTACCCAAGAGTTAATGTAAATATGAAAGAATAAATTTTCTCCTCCTAAATTCTAGTAAGCCCAGGGCTTTGGTGAAGCCATCATCTATTTATCTTTTCATTGTATCTTTATCCTTATCAACCTGCAAACAGCTTCAGAATGCTATACATATATATGATAGATTATTGCTATTATACTCATGAGAACAACAAGCATGAAGTATGAGAACAGAGTTCAGCCAGCAAGTATGACATAAATTACGTATAAGTAGCTTTTAATGTCGAGCACTTTGAAAAGTTCAGTAAGTGCACATAACTGAAGTAAATCAGCTAACCCTACGTCACTAAAGGACTTATTCCTTAAAGAGTGTATGTAAGGCACTTTTTACTATGATTAAAAAAGTATATGAAAGCAACTAATTTTAATTGTGTAAGCAAGACATTGCTCTGGATATAAATGGAAAAAGTTTGCAGGGCCATTGTAAGGCCTGAGAACTTAATTACCACTCAAGTCTAATTTAAAGTCTGTGGCTTGAACTACTGGGATTTGAATGTTTGAAAGTTCAGCTTCATTTTTTTCTATACTCTTACTGTTTGATTGCGCAAAGATGTTTAGCATGATTCCATTCAGCTTGAGTTTTGAGGGTATACAATCTGAGTAGGCATGGATCTAAGAATTACTTCTTTTCTTTCAGTCATGACATTTACGCACACTCACATAACATTTTTTCATACTTCTTATTCTGTCAACTGTCTAACACGATGTGAAAAGCTAGAAACTGTTGAGAGGATGAGAGCTGGTGTCATGGGTTTATTTCTTTTAAGGGGAAGAGGCTGTAAAGATACTTTCTTTAAGAAGTTGCTCAAAACTGTCCCCGGCTGAGTCAGACTCACTTCTGGGCCTGAGCCAATTGGGTGCCTCCAAAATCACTTTTTAAGAAGACGAAGAAGCCAGAAGACCAAGGTTCTTCCTGTTCCTTCTTGCTGTTCCTTACTTCTTTTCTAGTCACTGGTGCAAGAAGTTGGAGGAGAGAGAAGTGACCATGTGGACCCCAAGGTCAGCAAGGGAAGAGAGGAGGAGATACGCTGGAGCAGAATTGTATTGTCAATTTTATGGTATAGTTTTTATTGTTTTATTTTAATGTAATAAGAGGTAGACAAGCTAAAGTTATAGCATATGACTAAAATATCCTTTCTTAAAATCTTCATAGCATTTGAAAGTAAAAGGGTTATCTTTTCCTCTAACATACACGTGGACAGTCACACCAGCACACATGCATACACACACACAGAGCCCGGTGAGATTAAAGCACTGTATGTGGCTCAACATCTTGTGGAAGGTCAGGAAACTATAGAGGAAAGTATTTTCTTGTTTGAAGATTTGAAAGAACCATTCTTAGAGAAAAGAGAGAAGACATCTGATATTAGTGATCTTGCCCCTTTCATGTTCTAAAAAGACTAAAGGAAAGCTCCTCTTTCATCGGCCCAAAGTAGAAAAGAAGTGGCTTTCCCAACTCTAAATATTTAAAGAAGCTCTCATAAAACTTGAAAAAGGTTAGAGCTATTTCTTTGTGAGACAAAATTCTTGAGGGCATTGGAAGACATACATTGCTATTTACCTCTTATAATATTTTACTTCTTCTATAATGTATCATGAGGGTGTTGGTATCATTTTGTAGACTTCACGGCATCCTGGTTTCATATACTTTCAAAGAGTCTATACGGTGCAAGATCTAAAGATTTTTAGTACTCCTTCCTGTGTAAGTGTACATATGCAAAAATCAAAGGTGAAAGACTACTGAGATAGATTCATGATACATGTCTATCAATAGATTTCACTGCTGACCTGAGACATCTGAGGTAAGGCTCATCGTGTAGCAGAGCTCACACAGCATGCTGAATCACAAAAAGGATTCTACTACTGGTTTTGAATGCTTACAGAAATGGAGTGGAAAAAGATTTTGTTGTTTAGCTCATGTTTGAGCTGAAATCCATTATAATGAATATCCTAGAGCTTAGAGAATTACTTTTTATTGAAAATAAATCACTGGAAAATGAATATTTCAGTTCTTAAAAATCAATTTAAAACATTATCATCTAATCATTTTAAAGTTTTTATCTCAGAAAACAATACATTTTCAAGATATTTTAAAATATTATCTTTTTCTGGATTTTTAAACATATCATTAACTTTTCTGTCTTGAGTTGTAGAAACATTACGTTCGCATCAATGTTTCTTAGAATATTAAATATTTGGAAAATAAGACAGTTTCTTGGATGAATACTGAGCAGTATTCCCTCTTTTTCACAAATAAATGCCATAGCAAAATTTATTTGCAGCACAAGGGTACCTAAAGGCACCAGAAAACATTAGACATCTATTGTACAAAACACTGAGCAAATACATGGAAGGACACAAGTGAATGTGTTGGTTCACAGGCTACTTGATAGGCTTCAGTCCTTCAGGCAGACAAGGGCTTTCAGCTCTGTCTGTGGCACCCTTGCATGCCTTTAGCAAGAAGTGAACTTTTAAGGCCAGCTCCTCAGTTGGCACAGCTGAGAAAATGGAAACAAAGCCATGTTTTTATTCCCCTGACTTTAGAATCAGCCAGGGGCAATCTAATCCATACTGCAATTTACAGCAGCTCAACTGCCCAAGGAGCTATTCTGGCAGCTGAGAAGCACCAGAGCCTAAGGTCATTCTCCACTTCTCCCAAAAGAGTCTGTATGCAAGGGTTAGAAAGTGAAAAATATTAAGCTTTGCTTTTGCTTTTTCAGCTATAATGTCTCACAGCAGCTGGTAGAGAATTCATGATTGTCCCATTAATGTTGTGCTTCACTTAGTTTCATAATTGCAGAAGAGTAGCCTTGGAGAAATAAAAGAGTATATGATTTTACTCATCTTTCATAAACATGTACATTTTAGTCTCTTGTAATTTCACATATGGATATTTGACTATTAGATAAATTATTTCACTGGTTGTTAAAAATCATACACTGCAGATATTTTGTGTCATATTTGCAAAACATTTTTATCGTTTGCTGCTATATGACAGTTTCGGAAATCTATCCTAAAATAGATGATTTTTGGTTAATGGCTGGGAACTCTTTGTGAGCACTTGCATCAGGACAGAATGTAGAAATTTCTTTTTCTGCTCTTTCAAATGAAACTGATATCAATGCCGTAGAAATTTAAAGCAGAAATTCTTTCAGCTCAAATAATATCATTTCTGTACTCAAAAAATGTTCAGAGGTAAACCAGGCTGCCTTCTCAAAAATCCAACTCTCTGCAATCCCTTGTAGTGAGAGGAATACATTTTGAATGAAGATTATGCAGATGGATAGTGATTCAAATGTTTCAGGAGACTGGAGAAAAGATGTCTCACCAGATATATTGGAATGAAGGAGCCTGAGGCCAAGCCCAGAGCAGAAGGCAAATAGAGGAAATAGTG
Source organism: Urocolius indicus (assembly GCA_013401255.1). Lineage (NCBI taxonomy): Eukaryota > Metazoa > Chordata > Aves > Coliiformes > Coliidae > Urocolius > Urocolius indicus. Next base: position 103,482 of record WBNH01009463.1, on the reverse strand, counting down.
AAGGAGACGAAATCTTTTAGTCAGAGAAACTCTGTCTCACACAAGGAAACCTAGGCTGCAAAGAGTGGGCCTTGTGAAACACAAATTTAATGATTTTGCTTAAATCTTCAGATTTGATTTGCCAGCAGAAATTAAGAGTTTTCAGCTCTCTAACTTTTGTGACATCAGTTATCCTGGAATGTAAGCTGATACACATTAACATACTCATATACTGGTTTTGGCTGGGATAGAGTTAAATTTCTTCAGAGTATCTTATATGGGGCTATGGTTTGGGTTTGTGATGAAACAAAGGGATTTTTCAGTTACTGTTCAGCAGTCTTTACACAGAGTCAAGGCCTTTTCTGTTCCTCACACCACTCCACTGGTGAATGAGACAAAAGTGGCTGGGAAGGGAGGAGGCATGGGGGTGGAACAATGACCTTTTTGAGCCATTTGTCTTCCCAAGTAACCCTCACACCTGATGGAGCCCTTCCTTCTGGAGAAGGCTGAACACCTGCCTGCTGATGGGAAGTAGAGAATAAATTTCTGGTTTTGTTTTTCTTGTATCTGAATCTTTTGGTTTTACCTATTAAACTGTCTGTTTCTCAGAGAAGATGTTTTCTGTCTTTTACCATTCTGATTATCTCCTATATCCCACTGAAGAGGACTGAGAGGCTGTGTGAGGCTTAGCTGTCTACCAGGGTTAAAGTACAGAAATCTGCAAAAGGGGAATTCTGGAAAAGACCAGGAATGAGGTGTTGAAATGTAACTACAGAAAATGCCCCACAGAGCTACATGGAAAGTGAACAGAGTTCTTGAAGAGAAAACTTAGACTTCAACACCTAAATCTAGAGGCAGGCTTCCAAAGACAGAGTTTTTAGAACATCTGAGGGTCAATTCCCTTGTAAGCCAGCATAAATGCCTCAGGTGGGCAATTGATAATATCACATAACCAGGTCAGTTGGAAAGCCTAAAGCTGCAGCTGCACTTACTTGCAGTTATGGAGTGTAATACAATGTAAAAGGCCTTTGACCACACTTCTTTGTTTAGCACACCTATGTTTAACTTTTCAAGTTAAATGTCATGGCCACTCTAATTTGAAGACAGAGGAATTGTTTTTCACAAAGCTCTTTTGAAGAAACTCTCACAGAATTTCATTATGTTTTCTTCTGGAAACTGTAGCTGATGTAGATTCTGTGCTTAGAGCAATTCTGCAAAGCTGACTCTCTAAAGACTGTAGTATTGAAAAAGATCATGGGGGAAAGATATGTGAGGAGCAATTGTAAGTTGTCCTTTCTGTTTTACTGAGCAAAAAGTAAGAGTTAGTTTGAAATGATGCTTTGTTATGAGGTAATCCGATTGTCAACGAAAGTCTGGAAACAAAGATGACCTTATGTCACAACCACAAATGTCACCACCAAGGCAAGTCTGACCTTGTGTCCTGAGAAACAGAAAAATATGTCAGTGCCACTTTACTCCTGTTTTTACAATGCAAGAAATATATATCACTGATACTGATGCTATGCAAAAAGAGTTCAAAGATAATGAAAGTCTGAAGAGTGAATCTTTTACACAAACTATAAAACTAATTGGTGTTACTAAACAGTATGCTGTTTTCATGGGTCAGAGTCTGTCCCTCTGGTTTGCATCACAAATGCTAAGGTGTCTTCGTTTCAATATTCAAAGAATATAACACTGCTCTTTTACTGAGGTCATCTATCTGTTGTAACCATGTCACTTTATCGTAGTTTTAAAGCAAAAATTGTTTCAAAAAAATTTTAGTTGAATGCATTTCAATTTCAAAATTTTTTAATTAATTTCAAATGAGAGATAGACTACTGGGATCATAACCATCCCTCCCTGTAGCAGAGCAATCAGAGAGGACATCCCCTCCTCTCTTTGCCCAGACGAATCCAGTGACTTGAGGGATGGAGGGCAATGGCAGGGTGTTGCTGCTCAGCACAGGACACAGGTGTCTCTTGCACCAAGTCTCCACCCTCCCAGGTGTCCTTATTGTTACAGAACAAGTATGCATCTGTGACCAGGATGAGGGCTCATCTCAACAGGAGGAGTTACCAATTTTGAGGCAGCCCATGCCCAGCATCAGAACACCTTCTACAAAGAAGAAAAAAGACAAGTCATTGTCATAGGGAACTCCTTTCTGAAGGGATCAGAAGGGCCAAAATGCAAACCAGACCTGCTTCTTAGGGAAATTTGCTTCCTCCCTGACCCCTGGTCAAAGATGTCAGGAGAAAATTCTGGACCCTAGTAGAGTTGTTGCTGATTTTTCAGGTGGGCAGCAATGAAGTCCAGAAGTCTAAGTGCTATCTGGGCCTTGGGATGCCTGGTTAAGGGATAAAGAGCACAGCTAATGTCCTCCTCTATCCCTTTGGTTATGAGGAAAGATGAGATGAGTACTTGGAAGAGAAAACAGGTTAATATCTGTCTCAAAGCCTGGTGCTATAAAAAAAAAAAAATTGGGAGATTTGAGCATGGAGCAGCTTACAGGGCACCAGAGTTACTTCAAAGGGACATGATATGATACATCTACTAAAATGACGGAAAAGGCAGCTGAGACAAGAGTTAGCAGGGCTCACTGGGAGGGCTTTAAGCTAGATTTGAAGGAGGAAAGGGGCAAAATTAGGCTGAACAAAGATAAATCTGGGAGCAGCACTCCAACATCTGAGGGATGATCTGCTGCTGACAACCTTGGGTCTGCTGCCTTGGTCAAGGCAGGAGATGTGTGGCAGCAAGGAGGCAAGAGTTAGTGTGCTGGAGGCCACAGAAACATCTGATAATGTTCACATGGAGGTAAGGACTTCTTCACCCTGAAAGCTGGCCAGATTGGTAACCCATCTGAAGTGCATCTACACCAATACATGCAGCATGAGCAACAAACCGGAGGAGGTGGAAGCCACTGTGCACCAAGGGAAGTGTGACATCATCACTATTACGGACACGTAGTGGGAAGAGTCACACAACTGAAGTCCTGTACTGGATGCCTACAGACTCTTCAGAAGGGACAGGCAAGGGAGGAGAGGTGGAAGAGTAGCCCTTTATGTTAGGAAGTGTCTTGAGTGTTTTGAGGTCAATGATGGTGAAGATAGAGTCAAGTGTCTGCGGGTAAGGATCAGAGGGAAGGACAACAAATGGGATATCATGGTAGGAGTCTGTTATAGACTGCCCAGACAACATGAGAAACATAGATAAAATGTTCGTTAGACTGTTGAAAAAACTCTCAGAATCACCAGCCCTTGTTCTCATGGAAGACTGGATATCTGCTGGGAATACAACACAGCAGAGAGACAGACGAGGAGTAGTGTGTGGAAGATAACTTCCTCACACAGCTGGTGAGAGAGCCAGCAAGGGAAGATGCCTCGCATTGATCTGGTGTTTGTGAACAAAGAAGGTGGCCAAGAAGGCCAATGGCATCCTGACTTGTATTAGAAATATTGTGACCAGCAGGACTAATGAAGTGATTGTCCTCTTGTACTTGGCACTGGTGAGGCCTCACCTCAAAATACTGTGTTTAATTTTGGGTTCCTCACTACAAGACATTGAGGTGCTGGAGCATGTCCAAAGATGGGCAACGAAGCTGGTGAAGAGTCTGGAGAACAAGCTTTATAAGGAACAGCTGAGGAAGCTGGGGATGCCTTTAGTCTGGAGAAGAGGAAGGTGAGAGGAGACATGATCACTCTCTAAAACTACCTGAAAGGAGCTTGTAGTGAAGTGGGGGTTGATCTCTACAGTAATGAATAATAGGACAAGAGGAAATGAGTTGAAGTTGTACCAAGGGAGATTTAGATTGGAGATTAGGAAGAACTTTTCTACTGAGAGAGTTGATAAACGTTGGAACAGGCTACCCAGGGAAAGTGGTGGAGTCACCATCCCTACAGATATTCAAAAGACACATAAATGAGGTGCTGAGGGTCATGGTTTAGTTTAGTGATGGCATAGTAGTGTTAGGTTGATGGTTGGACTCAATCTTAAAGATCTTTTCCAACTGTAACAATTCTATAATTCTATGATTCTATGATTCATTTACATAAATTTAGACAACACATTTTTGCATAGACTAAACAAAAAATATTCCTACTTTCTACTAAAAATTACTTTATTCTAAAGTTACTAACAAAAAAAAAAAAATAGGTGACCCAAAATTTAAGAAGGAAACTATAGAGCTCTCAAGAAAGAACAAGGGCCCAGCTTTCCTGAATTCCACAAATATTTGAGTGTCTTTTAATGAATTCCAGAATATTAAACACAGATTCTGTCAGAGACAGTAGTAATGCTGAACAACATTTAAAAACTTTCTCTTCTGCAAGGAAAATATTGCTAAATAATTCTAAATCAATAAATGACCCACTCTAAACTTCTTTTCTTATAGCAGAAGAAAGTATCCTAATATTTCCAGACTACATATGTTGTTGCAAAAAAAGACTTGATATAACTGGGGACATATGTGTTTGACATTTCTAAAGCAAAGAAGTGTACGGATCTGCCTATGTGGGTATGGAAATAGAAGTGTTACAGAAGTGTTCCTGCTATAACGAATGAAAAGGGGTGTTTTTTGGTTGCTTTCTTCTCTGAAGAAAATGGTGGAAATGCTAGAAGACATATCAGAGTATCAATGCATTCAGATTGCTGTTACTGCCCAAACAAAGTTATTATCCAAACAGAAAATTTCTGTATTCATAGTTTGAAACACACATTTTGTTTCTGTTCATTCTTGGCAGACCTGAGTAGGTTCTTGCATAAATTTCCAAGATGAATAAAACACTGTGTTTACAGTTTTGGCTGCTGGCTATTGTGCTGTAAGATAGCAAAACCTTTGTGCTACACCAAATGCATTCATTTAAATGAAAACCCAAGCAAGCAGCTGCCACCAGCTGATGAAATGGTATCCTGCGCTCTCACAGAGTTCCATTCAAACTGATGATGGCAATGATTTACCTATTGTGAAATGTCTAATGATATCTAATACTAATCTAATACAGTCTTTTTATCATAACAAACCAAATACATCATTAATATTTCTGCATGGATGGTTTGATTACAGCATCTATTATTGTACATTGTAAAACTGGTGAGAAGAAGAGTTTTGAAGGGAGGAGAATGTGAACAAAGTTTATGCTGTGTGCAATACTTATAGGTCTCACAGCAATGACAAGTACTTCTAGAACTGTTTGGTATCCATCTTTCAAAAACTTACTGTAAATGCCATTACAATGTGTTCTGCTTTTACCTCCTTTGCATGTAGTTTCTGGAGGTACATCAATGCTTGATACGGCTGAGATACCCTACTGATGGCTGAATGATTGAGAAGGAGTAATGTACCATTTGTCCAAGCTTATAAAGGCTTTCCAGATCTTGGTGTCTTGGATCTTGACAATGTTTCTTGTGGTGGTTTTCATGGACTTATTCTCATAACAAAGGCCAACGATAATATTTCTTCACTAGCAACTTTGAGAGTGTATGACAGGAAGATGAAAAGCATGCGGAGGGAAAATATCATGGTACCCCAGCAGTCTAAAGTGACCCTTCTCTGAAGGTCAGGTTTTATCATATGTTCATAGCCTGCAATATATAGCTGCAATAACAATGTCATACATCTTCCTTAATACAAACTTCAAGCATTGCTAATACAAACTTAAGCAGTTACTAGACCTGTAACAGACTAGATAGGAATAGCAGCATAATCCTGTATCACTGTGCTCTTTCCTATGGTGCCATTAGGCAGTTAGAGCAGTCTTTGGATAGCCTTTGACGTCTGGAGTCTCTGATAATTATACCAGAATTTCTGGTGCATGACTAGTGATAAGGCTGCATTTGCAATATTCAGCATGCTTGCCTTCTATTTTGTTCACTTTTTCTGTACTTACTATGTCAAGAATCATAGAATCTTTAATTAATTTCTTTACTATCATACATATATTCAAAATAATCTCTTTGAACAGTTATCCCTCTCCAATTACTTTTTAATAGTTGGACTCCATTTAAAACCAGTTAATATCAGTTTGAAAAAAAGTGAGCTGCACAAGTTGATGGTGGATAAGTCGCTTTCAGTGATGCACCAAGTGACGCCTATTTAGTGTGGTAGATGTGTCAACTGTTCTAAGTGCATTGCAGACTAATTGGAAATCAGAACCTTTACTAAGAAGCCTATATACAGAAAACTACCTTAACTTTCTGGATCCAGTTCCAAGCATCAGTATGAATAAAATAGACATAATAACCTAAGCTTCATATATTCTGAAAAATACAATGAATGTAGGAGGAAAGATGATCTGCCTACCTCAAGGTCTTAAACCATACTCTGGGGTACATAATATCTACTAGAGCAGCCAGATCAAAGACAAGTGATCAATCCAAATCTAAATCTAAATGTATTCCCCTTCTTCCTAGAGCAAAACCGAATTTAACTTTTCTTGTGTTATAATTCCCCAAGACTAAAAAGTTGCAGCTCACACTTTGATTAACAAAATGTACACTGTTTACTATGTACAGAGAGGGATTGGTGAGTGAACAAACTTCCTTCTTTATGCTATTCTTTCCTTTGAGCCTTTGTTTTTAATTCACCATTTGGAGAGGTTAATGTAAAGGTGTGCTCATATATGAAAGTGAGGAAAGAAAAACAAATGGGACAGATTTCTGGTTTATTCCTTGAGCTCTATACCTTGGTTTCACTCATCACCCCATTACTATAGTAGGTACAGGCTTCTAGACAATTTACTCAGGCTTTTTGTTTTTCAAGGTTGTACTAGCTTATCAAAATCAAAAGAAATAAATATAAAATTACTACAGCATTTGCACTGCTAGGTGATCAGCTTTCCCTGACAATCAAAAGTGACCATCTTAATTAAACTAGACTTTTCATTAACTCTGCAAAAGCTGGCTTTCTAGTCTCTGTTTCTATTTGTTATCAAATATCTGCCCTTCCCTATAAATATTACTTAGCTTTAGTATTATATTGAGCTTTTTTTCTATTAATATATCTTACTTTGAGGTTAATTAGTTGTACATAGCTTACATATTGATAAGAATCATATTTGCAGTTTGTCCTATGAACATTTAAAATTTTCTATATGTTTTAAACACACAAAACCAATCTTTTAACTTCTGCAGAAATTGTAATATTTCTACTTTTCTGAATTAGTTGAAGTAGTAAATACGTTCAGTAGTTTTCCCTTTAACCTAATTAAAATATGCATCTGTCCTTATTTAGGTACTGCTAGGAATAAAGGACCCCTATCAGCCATAAATACCAAGGATGTTTGGAGCCCTCTAAGGACAGAGAAAGCTCAATTGCCACTTATGGTCCTGGGCAAAACAGACAAGACTACTCAACTTGGGGGGAAAGACAACAGTTAATTTAATCGCCTGACAACACAAACTATAACAAACAGAACATACTATGGAGTGATAAAAAGATGAAGAACACAACCAGTCCTTTAAGACCCACTTTTTCCCAAACCTCACCTCTTCCCAGGCTCAGAGCCCTGATCCCAGTATATTTACCTCTTCCTCTTGAGCAGGGCAGGAAGGCAGGGAATGGAGGTTTCTATCAGTCTTTTCCCAATGGCTCCTGCCACTTGTCTCGCCTCAAGGCAGGTGGGCCCCTTGATGGTCCTCTCTGCTGCAGCCCTGGGTGCCTCATACGCTAGGCAGACCTACATGGGCTATGTCGTGGTTTGACATGACAGCCTTTTCTGGTAAGGGGGAAGGGGCTGTAAAGATGGCGCCTGTAAGAAGTTGTTNTGTCCCATGAGAGGGAGCCCATATCGGCAGAAGCCGCAGCTGCTGGGAACAACCCACACCAGAGAAGTTTGTTAAGGACTGTGTTCCGGGGGAGGAATCCCTTGTTGGAGCAGGTTAAGAATGCCAGGAGTCGTCCTCTTCTGAGAAGAGAGAAGTGGCAGAGCCCAGCTGTGAGAGACTGACCACATCCCCCATTCCTTGGCCCCCTGAGCCATTGTTGGGGGAGGAGATAGAGATATTGAGAGCAGTGAGCTGGGCCTGGGAAGAAAGGAGGGATGGGGGAGGGAGATCTTAAGGTGCTGGTTGTAATTTTCTCATTATCCTACTCCCTTTTGCTTTTATTCCGTTCTGTTTCTTGTAGAATAAACTTTCCTACTTTCCTCTCTAAGTCGAGTACTGGAGTTTGTTTTGCCCGGAACCGTAATTGACAGTGAGCCCTCCCTGTCCTTGTCTCAATCCACAACAACCTTGCTTATCTTTTTACTCCCATTTCGCTGGGACTTCTGCCATCCTAACAAGGGTGGGGGTGAATGGGGGCACCGAGCGAGAGACTGTCGTGGTGCTGCTGTGCTAGCTGGGCCAAACCACGACAGACTGCTCTGACATGCATTCATCCTGAGGACTGCAGCTTCTCTGTGTCTCCTGTGAGTGTCTCAGTTGCCTACAGGCTCTCCAGCGTGTTCTGTGCCATTGCTGCCTCCTCACACAGTTTCCTGTCTGTCCAGGTGCACTCACACGGAGCTGCTGGTGGCTCTCAGTTCTGCCATTGCCCTCCATGGGTTGCAGGGGCACAGCCTGTGTTCTTGCATGGGTTACAGAGGGATTTCTGGTCTGGCGCTTCTCTTGACTGTGAGATCCTCATCATCTCCACTCCTTCACCTCCTCTTCTACTGCTGCTTTGCTTCCTCAAATAATGGTCACAGAGGCACCAGATAGGCCCAGCCAGGTTGGAGGCGCATCCACCATAGAGCCAGAGGATGTTTCAAGAATTGCATATGAGGGCACCCACCCCCTGTTACCAAGCAAAAAGTGGCACTACACAAACCCGTGACAGCATCTTAATATATGTTACAAAGATTCTAAAGTCTTTAATTAATTTTAAATAAGAACATGTCTTTATTTTATGATTCAGAGTAGCATTCAGAAGATTGATGAAGGTGAACAGTTGTAACTGCATCTTCATTTGTAAGAGACGTAAAACTTCAGTTAAGATCAAAAGGAAAGGATACTTTGGACCAGAGATTTCTCTGCTCATAACGCTGCATAACCTACCAGTAAATTAAATGCTAAACATAGTGAATTGGCATGCAAATGCCAGTTTACTTGTAAGATCAAAAAGGGGACGAGATGCATTGCATATTCAAGTTAATTTCTTTGCCTTGATATAGAAGAAAACCTGCACAAATATTGCAGGCCAATGCAAAAGCAAAGACATAGGAAAAAAAACCCAGTTTAAATATTGTCATAACTGTTGACACAACATTGCACAACAGTAATCATAGATGGCTAATGATTCCTCTGTTTGCACTCATTAATTCCATTGTAATGTGTAGGTATATTCCAAGTAAGAAAATCACATTTTGACACATAGGATATTAATGTTGCTGTTCTTGAAAAAATGGAAAAGCTCAAACAGATTTTGACTGAGTCTAAAGAAACTAAGAATTACAGATACAGATTGCTACTCATCCAGTGCATGTGTTTGTACATGTAGATAGATGCATATATACTGTATGCACAATTTTTAGACTTGAAAAGGAAATCTTTAAATTACCAGTGGTTGTAATTGGGTTCTCTCAGATCTCAGGATCATTCAGAGACAAACAAGAGTCAATGAAAAATACTATCGAGACTGTAAATAAAGTGACTGAGGAAACAGAAGATATCTCACCTTGATCTTACAAAAGAATATCCAATTTCAGACACTTTCGCTGAAGAACATAAACCAAAAAGTATAATGAATACTGCTAAAGTTCATGGAAAAGTATCTTTTGTCAAACAAAACTGGCAACTATGTTCATATAGCATCTTTGGGTTTCTCTAAGGCTTTTGCAATTGTGTCACATGACATTTTTAATTTCCTATAATGCAAGTTTTTTAATCAAGAGGATACACATTAGATGAATTAAAAACAGGCTTATTGGCAGATATCAATGAGCAGGGCTGTTCCAAGTAAGGTCCCTGAGAGAGATTCCTGGTCCAAAAGTATTCAGTACATTCTTATAAACAATCTAGATGATGAAATAAAATCTTAGCTGATTAAATTTGCATATGACACAAAGATTGATAGGATAGTAAATAAAAAGAGGGACAGTTTAGTGTTAGAATTTAATCTACATCACTTGGTCAAAATGTTAGAATCCAACAAAATGCACTTTGCAACAAAGAACTATGGGTTATATCACCAGGTAAGAAGTGTTACATTAGAGAGCAGTAACTCATAAAAGATTTGAAGGTCACCTTTTCCCACTGAGCTCTAAAGGCAATGTTGTAGCACGCATTACTGGAATTAAGTCCTTTGGGTGCTATTTAGCAACTTCAACCTTAAACAACACAGAATACAATCATGAAAATTAATGTGGGAATAGCTTACAAAGGATATCAAGAAGACAAATATATTTATGGCAAGATGAGGTAACTTTCTAAATAAAGTATATAGTTTTAGAAGAATTTTACAAAGACCTTGTTTATTCAGCAACTGTTGTGATCCCCAGCAGACTTTAGTCAATGAATCACTTTGCAAAATTCATCAGAATCCACCTTTTTATGCTCTTTTGCTCTCATATGGATAAAGATGTCTTTTTGCTCATGACCAGCAAAGATACATATTATACACAAAATATCTAAGATAGATATTGTGAAAATCAATCTATCTATCTACCTACCTACCTATTTCTGAGTGTACATATATGCTTCTATATGTATGTACATATATATTTATATATGTGTCCTCATGCCCACATATTCCAGATTGTTATTACTACTTTTTTATTTCTCTTTATTTCTCTATGAGTAGCGTTTGTATCCATACTTGAGCCAGGAAATATGCATTCTTGGAATACTTTCGTTTAGATATTCTACTATACGAAATAAAAATAGGAGATCTTTTCTTTTTTCTTTTAGCAGAATAGTCAATAATGAATTTCAGAAAGGACTCGTATACAATTCCATGTATTAGAACTCCTGTGAAGCTTCAGGTTCTGATTTTTCATGCAGTCTGTAGAGAATTATAATCTTTTGTATTACATCTGCTCTATTGATGTCTTGGTTTCAGCTGGTTTAGAGTTCATTTTCTTCATAGTAGCTGGTACAGGGCTATGTTTTATGTTTATGCTGAGGAGAATGTTGACAGCACAGATACGTTTTCATTATTGCTGAGCAGCACTTGCCTGGGGTCAAGGCCTTTTCTGCTCCTCACACTGCCCTGCAAGTGAGTAAGCTGATGATGCAAAAGAATCTGAGAGGGAGCATGGTCAGGACAGCTGACCCAAACTATAAAAAGGATTATTCCATACCACAGAATGTCATGCCTATTGTTACAGAGAGGCAGATCACTGATTAGGCATTAGTCAACAGATGGCAAACAATTGTGCATCACTTATTTCTGGGATTTTTTTTGTTTTCTTTTTTTTTGCCTCTTTTACTCTCTATTATCTTTATTTTAATTATTATTATTATTAATTATAATTGTTATTATATTTTATTTAACTGTAGTTACAAAGCTGTTTTTATCTCAACCCATTTGTTTTAATTTTTTTTCCCTAATTCTCTTCCCCACCTCACTGGTGGTAGGAGTAAGCAAGTGGCTGTGTGTTGCTTAGCTGCTGGCTGGGGTTAAACCACCACAACCAATTTCGCAGTAGTGCTGTAGTTTCACAATACAAACAATTTCATTTCTTCAATGTCATAATATCAGCAAAAAGCACATAGTTATAATAAGTGCCATGAAAAAAGTCTGTCCTATTTTGCGCCTTTTAGGGCCTTTGAGTGTTGGAAAAAGCCCATTGTAGCATCTTTGTCATCCTTCCCAGAAGTCTGTGTAGGGTCTTTGAAAAGTTATATGGGAAAGAGAGAAGGAAACATTATTCCACCAAATTGCACTACAGTTATATTAGTGTACATATCAGCAAAACCTACTAAAGAATTTGCAGATCAGATATAATAATACAATAATATATGATGATTTGATCTGCGTTAAATATAACAAGGCAGTAGAAATAGGCAGTAACAATTTGTGAATAAGGAATTAATAAGCCAGAACTTCTATGCATCTCTGGAAAGTGTCTCACTGCATGTTTAAAGTATATGTGCTATGCATTACAGACTGCTGTTACATTACAGAATATTTTATATTTAAGTCTCTTATATTTTAAGTCTTTTTATCATTGCTATGTTGGTTTAAAAGAGAGGAACCAGCTGTTTGAGTTTTTCTTTTGTACCAGTTGAGTCTCTGAATAAGTAATTGAGAGCTAATTAATTAATTTTAATTAATTAACGATTTAATATATAATTTTTATTTTCAAGAGCTTGACCAAAAATCAATGTGAGGGGTGTAAGCAAAATAATCTTGAACATAAAAATTATATATTATTCAAAGAGATGAAAGCTTTAGCATTCTGTGCATTTATTTGTTTTTGAAGGAGGACATAAGAAAATTCTGCTTTTTCTGAAAAAAAAAAACACAAACTTTTTTTCTCTGGACACTATGAGAATGTGTGAGAAAGAAACTGATGTCTTGCTTTTTATGTGCCAGAGAAATCTATGAGAAATATCAGAGATACATTTCATGTATTTATAAGATTTCATGTTTGAGGTGAGTTTTTTTTTTGAAAGGTAGTTAAACAAATCATATTAAAGGCATATCTGTCATCCAGCAAACACACTCTTCTAGTTATGTAGCTTACTTTTTATTCACCTTTTTGAATGAGTTTCAATGTGCAATAAAATTTCATTTACTGGGGTGCCAAAAAGTGAGTCAATAAATTTATTGAGCAAGATCTGAAAGAGAAATGTTAAAGAGGAATAAATTTTAGTGTTGAATTTGCTTTATAGTTGTATTTTTTCATGGAATTCTTCTATAGACCTTGAAGAAAAACACCAGCAGGAAATGAAAAGTAACCAAGATGGAAAAACTTAAAACAGTTAATTTAGTTTTAGATCAATGAATAACTGCAAACATTTTGAATGTTGTGAGTATTTAATAAAAATACTTTTAATTTAATTTAATTTCATTTCATTTAATAAAAAAATACAGCATTTGCTGAATTACAGTCTTAATTCTAGTCTGCTCAACTCTATCCATACCTTCCTGGAAGAACTATATGCTTTATTTTCATTGTTATTGCTGAGTCATTAATGCTGAATAGTCTCCTTGTCCTTGTATGTCCTAATATCCTATAGTGCATTTCACTTGTATTGTTCCATAGGCAGTAAAAGCTAAAGTTAGTGGTAATGCCTTTAACTCAAGATACAAATAAAAGTCTTTTTTATGTTCTACTATCAGAATATTCATAATGATTTCTGAAATACAAATGGATGTGGTTTTACTCCTTATTTTAACGACAAAACATCTTACTTCATTTGAAATAAACAAATTATTACTTCACTCTTCCACTGTGAAGCTGTGGCTTATTCCTTCATCAGAATTACTACACTATTGTCTGGGATTTCTCTGCATATATACTACACACTGCTCATAGTGAGCATTTGCTATTATAGACACACAGGATTCACTCAAACAAGTCTTCCTGAACAGCAGGAAGGTTATGCATGAACCTTTGCCACCAGTGTCTGCAATACAGCTGCTGTAATTATAGAAGATCTAGACATATTTGAGTTAGTAACCAAGAAAATCTGTCAAACATAAAGCTTGAGTTGGTATGATTCACTACACTTTGATGTTTTCAGAACTCAAACTATCAAGCTGAAAATGAGTACAGATAGAGTTGCATTACACAAATCATGGTGACGACTACAGTGTATACACACAATTTTTTACTGTTCAGTGCTTATAACATAGTTTTAGTCTCAGAAATTCCCATTACAGTGCCCACTTAATAAGTGCAAGCTAGGATTAATTAATTTGTAGCTGCAAAAAAATCTCAGCCCCAAAATGGTGTTTGACAGCTTGTAGATAGATAACATAGAAACGATGCTATCTGACCCTCCAGCTCTTCTTGCTTCTTTGGTCTAAAAAAAATTGAATATTAGAAAATGAAATAGGAGTATTGCTGGATTTTTTTCCTACAGGTACAATGAAATTAAATTGACTGAGCTTTGTAAGGGTGGCAATTGCAACATTACATGTCTCAAAATATTTAAGCATGGATTTTAAATCAATCACAGGTATAGTCACTGGTAAGTATTTCACTTTTATCACGAGAAGAATTAAAAATGCATTTTCAAACTACTTTGTTTGCTGTGGTCCAAATACATCTGCAGAGGAGATTATAGACAACAGCAGTACTGTGTTATCACTGATCAACCTTACCAGTTTTTGCTCCCTAGGATGAAGTCCATTTAGATACAGCATAAAAATAAACAATAATAAGATTAACACAGTTAATTTCCAATTACTTTAATAAAGAAAATTATATGTCCTCTAAAGAGGAAAAATGATGGAATTTATATGCAAGGCTTCTGAAAGTAAACAAAATACAGGATTTATACTTAAAAGCATAGAATCATAGAATGGTAGGATTGGAAGGGACCTTTAGAGATCATCTAGTCCAATCCCCCTGCAGAAGCAGGTTCACCTAGATCAGGTCACATAGGAACATGTCCAGACGGGTCTTGAAGACCTTCAAAGAAGGAGAGTCCACAACCCCTCTGGGCAGCCTGTGCCACTGCTCCCTCACCCGCACAGTGAAAGTTTTTTCTTATATGTAAGTGGAACTTTTTGTGTTCCAGCTTCATCTCATTACCCCTTGTCCTGTTGCTAGATATTATAGAAAAAAGGATGCCCCAACCTCCTGACACCCACCCTTTAGATATTTGTAAATATTAGTAAGATGCCCCTCANCTCCTAGCCTGTACTGGTGCATGGTACCATTATTACATTCAGTATTGTAAATTTTACAAAGGGCTGCAAAGGGATATCAGAGACTGCCTTTGCTCCTGTTAATATGAGCCTATCAACCGCTAAAGTATTTCCGCTTAAAGTGGTGGACAAAACAGATGAGATCCTTATTAAAATAGAAGGCTCACTGTTTGTCAGCTATCTGGATCGCTGTTTTAGTCTAACAGATGAAACTGAATAAAGTCTAAAAAATTACAGTGAATTTATGAGCTACTTGTTCAGACACTTAATTTGGAGTAGCTACTGCTTTTATTCTAATACGATCTGCTATGAAATGTTTACAGATTACTTGCACTTTGTGTTTCACTGTTTCTGTTTGAGAGTCACTTTCTTATGGTTAGGTGTAATCTCCTCTTTATCTCAGTGTTATGCCACATGCTACACCATATCTGTAACCTTAAATCTCAGGTCCATTTGCAGTTGAATAACAGAATAACTTTGGATAACCAATAATGTTTAAGTCTTAGGCCTATATTGACTTTCTTATGGTTAACACTTAGACCTTTCAAAGACATTTTGTGTGAGTAAAATATTCCATGACAAAAATCATTGAGAATATACAGTGGAGATAACTTGCTCAAATGTCCACAGCTATGATTTCATTACATTTTAATCTCAAAATTTTTCTTCCTGATGCCTCTAATTGTTATACTCACAAATCCTTGTCCAGATATATACCAATTAATAAATTAATTTCTAGTCCACATTTTTTTGCTTCTGGTCAGCTCTGGGCAATGATCCTATCCATGATAACCTTTACTCATGGCTTGCTTTCTCTCTTCACTTATGATGACAGGCTTAAAAGTGAAATGAAGGCTCATTACCAATTTTACCACTACTCCAACCTTCCTGTCTCTACCAAAGAGAAAAGTCAAATTCCATGTGAAAAAGCTTCATCTCCTGCAATGGATCTGGTGGTATTTTAAGCAGTGGTGATTAAAGGATTAAATTACTCCTTTTGTTTAGCATGACCTGCTTTGAAAAGCTCTATAGCTATTACTTTTTTTCTTTTATTATTCATCCTCTATTTGCTGCTTTTATAACAGTGCCGTATTCATAAGTGGTGAGGATCACATGGATGTTTTAATGTTAGTGCATTACTATTTTTAAATCCATGTCACCAGCACACATTGTAGTCATGTCTATGTAATCACGTCCAGTTGTTAGTAGACTAGTTTTATCCCTCAAATGTTGTCTTTTTATTTGCATTAAGACTCAAGAAAAATATCTCAGACACAACTTCCCTACATGCCTCTGTGAATTGTTAGAACAAAAAGAATACCAATTACAGAGTAGAATTGTAGCTCATTTTCCTGTTGCAATTCTATATTATATTTTTTAAAAAATGTTTGTGAAGGTAGAATTAGAATAATGTAAAAGAAAAATTTGCAAGCAATGGCAGGCCCTCTATCTCTTCCTGTCAGTTCCTATAATTTGTCTCATAACTGATCTGCAGCTTTCCTTCTGTTCTCATACATGTTTCCGAATTTTCCTATGTAAATCTGTGGTTTTTTAAAGGCACTTTGAATCTCTGATGTGAAGAGCTTTGTGCAGCTTTCTTTCCCCCCCACATATATATGCTCCTTAACCTTCAAATTCCCAACCTTCTTAGTTGTAAAGATTCATTAATTCTATTTTATAGTCATAGGAAGCAAAACTAAAAATTGAGTTTAAATTCAAAGCAATTTTTTCTCCCTCTCTATCTGTAGTGAAAGTCAAACAAATTTAGCTACTGTAGCAATTTTCATAGCTATTTAAGGCTACTATAACTCTAATAACTACAATTCTAATAACTGAAGTTCTTGTCAGAGACCTATATAATGAAATTAAGACTTTTCAGGTCATGCTGTCATATGAAACACAAGATACGTACAGTAACATGAGAAAAACACTTTTGTATCTATTTTCTGTAGAGAGATCGTCGTTTAAAGTTACTGCTAAATTTCATGTTATTCTTAGGATAGTTTCAAGTTAAAAATTGTGCAGATTCTGTTTTCATTACACAGCTTTTCTGTCTCATTCTCTTTGAATACTTATATACAGGAAAGCCCATCTCCAGGACTAGTGAAGTAGACCCCCATCAGATATTTTTTACCTTTGGTGCAATCCAGCTATTTTTTACCTTTGGTGTTTGCCCTAGCCTTATCATCTACAGTGTACTTGTAGCCCCAAACCCAACACCATGAACAGTGGAAAAAGAAGAAATTTGACCTGGAGCTGCGTACCAGACAGGATGGATACTGCAAAAGTACAACAACCATTGGCAGGGGAGATCTTAACCAACTAAGAGGCATTAAAGCCATCATTTCCTTTAGGAGTGAATCAAGAGGTCACTTGTACCTCTCATTCTTCCCATACTGAATAGAATTTTGATAACTTGCTGACAATTCAGCTTATAACGTCAATACTAAATGATTTTGAAATTAGATATTTGCTTGGTGATTAATAAATTTGGAACTCTTTGTGTACGTGTAGGTGACATACTTATGCATCCATGAAATGAAAAATAACATTTAGAAGAGAAGTCAATAAATTTAAACAGTTGCATTTCCAGGCAAACATTATGATCCAGTGAAAATTAATCTTCTGCTATAGCAAATTACCAAAATTGGTTTAGACATTTTAAAGAAAGCAGAATATTGAGATGCAAATCTACAATTCTCTAAAAACCAATTCCCCAAAATAGAGTCCTCAAAATATTGAGCTACTGGTAAGAAAGCACTGAGTCTTAAGTTCATCCCTCTAAACCATGAAGGCACTTTTTTTTATTTTTTTGTGTGGGATGCTCAATGGTGAATACTCGCCAAAGTACTAAAGCTATTTCTATAGTTTTCTTGAGGCTGGTTTCGCCTTGTTGTCAACAGATGTGTTGCAAGGGAAGTCATTTGGCATATGAAAGGCATTAGCTCTCTTGTTTTTGTTGATTTAGCCTGTAGATGTAGGCACCTGGATTCAATTTTATCTTTTCTTATACTACTAGATTATTATAATTCTTGTGTACTGAATATCCTCTGTGAAGTTCTTTCAAGTTAATATATTGAAAATTCACCTCCTGAAAGTCTGGATCAAGGAAGATTTATTCTCAGTGGAGGAGGATCAAGACAGGGAGCACTTAAACAAAATGTACGTATATATGACCACAAAGCCTGACAAAGTACACCCAGAAGTGCTGAAATCCAAAGATTTCTTCCTATAAAGTTTCTAATATCTATAAAACAGCGTGGGAAGAGATAAGAGCCTTATTTTGAGATGTAAAAGAAAACTGAAAATATTAGTCATGCTAACCTGTTCTTCCATTATTTAAAAATGATCTTTGACTTTTTGAACTCCTGAAGTTTAGAGGTTCTCATAAAGAAAGTCAGCCATAAAGAAGCTAGAGCACAGAAGCAACTCCCCAGTCCCTTGTGCTTACTTCCTGGAAATGAAGAGAGGTGATCCATTTCAATAGTCAAATTGATTTGCCCAGGAGAGGCAATTCTGATCTCCACAAGATTGTGTAATATTCTCATTTTGAAAACCTAAGAATCACAGTTATTGCAAATCAATCAAGCTCTCAGTTTTCAGGAATACTGACATAGCTTATATTGATATCAATACTGGTTATATTGTCATTGTAATAAAAAGAAAAAATACATCAGCTGCATTGACTGAACTTCAATAATGTCATTTTAGCACAAATCATTTTGAGGCAGATACCACTGCTCTTAGTCAATTTACCTCTAAGAAAAGCAGCTTTAGCCTAATTTTAACTTAAAGTAAAAAACAGTTGCATTCATTTGAATGGAAAAGGATTTTATTCTACATTATTGGAGATGACAGAGTTATTTTTCATTTTAAATCCAGGTAAGGACATGACTTTTGAAGGCTTCATTTTTAAATAAGAGTTCTTTATGAAAACTGAAATATCTGAGAGGTTAGCAGATTCCAGAAAGGTATGATATACACATTGTATATCTATTGGCATTTAGAAACTGACTTAATGTGAAATAAATTTTCTTCAGTAAATTTTGTATTCTGCTTCATTACCTAATCAGCTAGTGCTACCTCATAAGAACACTTCATGTTATGTGCAATGGAATGTTTAATCTAAACCCAGTCTAAGTAGTGCTTTTTACATTTATACATATTTTCTAGCCATCACAGCAAATGCAGAAAACAAAACTCTATATGGCTGTCTATTATAATTCAATGTACAGTACAAGAATTACATTGGCAAATACAATATTGATTTTTATTTGTTTTTATGCATAGAAACTTTAAAAATACTTAGGTTTTTTCTTTTAGAACTACTATTATTTTGTCTGCATATCTATGCATATATCTCTATCTAGCTGTCACACAATTTAGATGTCTTTACAAGTAATATGAAGAAACTATATGAATAGGTAAATATTAACAAAATATCATGACTTCTCATGGGAATTTTATCCATGCAAACATGTCAAAATGTGCCCTGTAGCTTTCTGGAAAATTGACTTCTAGCCACCTGTGACTGCTGTAGCTGTTGTCATACTTAGGAATGAATTTTTCACTTCAAAACAGCCCAGTTCCATGATGTCTAGGGAATCTCAGGGTACTGGGGCTCAGGAAGACAATACAATGAGAATGTCTCTACTTTTTATGAGCTTATACAAGATGCAGCTTAGCTGAGACCTGCTCTCATCTGTTTATATCTGAGAGGTTAAGATGAAAATAGCTTCAAACTCTTTTCTTACTTCAAAATTCACCATAGATTGGAACAGCTCCAGTCTTGAAAAATATGTTTCTACAACTTCCATTATAAGAAGTAGCACAGGTATAAATCTTGTCACTTTCAGGTAAGCAAATACACCAGAGGAAAGGTGTTTCTTTTTCCATATGAAACTTATCTTTCCCACCAGCCACTGTGTCAAGTAATTGAGAGATACGATGGGTCTCATGATCTCAAATTTCTTCTTTAAACTCATGGTTTGTCTCAAATAGGAAAGCTTGGAAGAAAAAAAAACAATATGTGTAGGGTGTAATTAACAGAATTTTTTAAAGTTGTCTTTGGAAACTTTAAACAGCCTCTTCCTTCTGAGAAAGTGGTTGTGTGTTCTGACCCAGCAGTTTCGATGAGCCAAATAAAAGATTAAAAGGGAACATACTGTGAAATAGATTACACTAACGGTGCTGTGCAGCTATCTCTGTTTTATACTACACAGCAAGAGCACTTATTTGATTACAGTTTTCTAAAGGCAAGATTGATGTTTACAAGCAAAATATCTGAAAAGGAAAGTAGCTTATGAAATGGTTTATCAGTAATAACAGCATCTGGAGCCAAAGGCTTAAAGAGACTTGGCCTCCTATTTAGCCATTTCCAATGCCTCTCTAACCAGGGAAATCAATTAAGTCGACTTTAAACTAACACAGGCTTATCTGCATAGCTGAGTAGAATTTAGCCCAAAGGTATTGCTCTCAGATGATCATCTGAGAGTTTGACTGAGAGACAGAAGCCAGTAACACAGACAATCAGATGGTAGGCAGGAAAAAAAAAATTCCCAAACAAAACAAAACAAAAATATGTGTTCTAATATGAGAAGTGAGTGGGTAAATATGAGTTAGAAAATTTCTTCTAATATTTTTTCATGGAACAAAGACTTTAGAAAAGAGACTATGAGAACAATAATTTGAACTATGTCTGAGTTCATCTGTGTCTCAGCCCATTAAACTGAAGTGTCTGCACTGTGAACTGAGGTGTGAACTGAGATAATGATACTAATTGTTCTGACGGGGAAAGCTGATTGTAGTGGAAAAAAAAAAAAAAAAGAAAAATTTTTGAGAGTATAGAAGAAGCTAGGCAATATAACTCCCAGCTAAAAGGATGTCACATTTTATTACAGGAGTTGAAATATCAGCAGAGGAACGGTAAAGAGGAACACTGCATCTTCTTTGCTTTGTGCTGCAACTGTATTGCTTGTCCTGTACTATAATCAGCAGGAGACATTTGAAAGCCTCCTAACTATGTCCTCCTCTGTGTTTATTTCCATCCATTACAGTTGGTCACAGTAGCTGCTCAGTTACAGCTCAGTTACATTAGTCTACCCTGACAACTTTACTTTCTCTGCTTCTGATGCACTCTGTTCACCTACAAAGAAGTACCTGAGACCAGGGACAACAATGCACATCTGCTCTCAGGATTCTTCAGGAATCAGCAAGGAAAGGGTGCAAAGCAGATAGCAGGGCTGAAGGAATAATGGCAATTCTGCAATTACTCTTGTGATTGCAGGCTGTTGACCCATGATTTTGTTATCACTTTTAGTTAGCTCTAGTGCTGAAATAAACGGTCTCACACATACATGTTTCTGATAATTTGCTTTTACTTTTCTGCCAGTACAAAGTTTTGTGTATCAATTAAAGAAATGAGATGGAGGAATTAATTTGGAATAAAAATGGAAGGTTTTTTAATATGATTTCTGAATTTGCATTAATTCTTTGGTGTTATTTTTCATTGGGCTTCATATCCTTGCTGCTTTTGAATGTAAATATAAATCTGCATATAAAGAAAATTATGTAAAACAGTGATACTTTCTTAATATGCTATGGAACCTCGATGCCTCATAAAGACCAAGATTGCTCTTGTTGTGAGCAGGAGAGATGTGAAGAACCAGATCCCTTTTTTCTGCCAGTACTAGAAGAAAGAATAGATGGCACCTGACCACTCAGCAGTAGCTAACACAATATTTTAACCTTCCCAAAGAGTAGCATGTTAGTATTTCCATGCATTAGAGAAGCTGAGTATTCTGTCCATATCTAGATCTGACTTGGAAACAGCAGAGCTTTCCAGTCTTATTAACAAGATAGAAATTGTAATGGCTTTTGTAATCTAGATTTTTTTCACTAGTCAATGGCCTCCTGTCTGAAGGATGTGAGCACAAGATCTGAAGAATGAGGACTCAAAAATCCTGTTCAAACCCCTTTGCATATCTTATTCTTACAAATCTGAGTTCAAATTTTACTGTTTTAATACTCTTGAAAAATTCATATGGACACATTTTTATACTGAATATTTACTTGATGAATTGAATAAGCTGAAACAATTTTTGTCTACAAATAACCTGATCAGTCATTAAAAATATCACTTCATTTTTGAAGTCTAAACCACAATGAGAATATCCTGCTCTGGATCAAGCAGTTGTGCAAGTAAACGCACTGGATTATGCAGAAGGATCTAGAAGGATGAAAGGAGGGCAAGACTGAACAATTTCCTTTTCTACATTCAGAAAGTTTTGGTGGCTTTTTGAAAACTTTCTTACATGGAAACTTTCTTACATTGGGCAATATATATAGATCTGCCTTGTATTCCAGTCCACAACTGATGACTTTTTAATGTGGCTATTGTTAATTCCAAATATCTGTAATACATTTAGGCCTGGGTACCAGTGGATTACAGAAATCCTAGAGATAACAGTGATAACTGCTAATCAGGCTTAGACAGAGAGAAAGTCAGAGACAGGGGCCTCAGACTACATGATTAACAAGGCTATTAACAGCTTACGATGAGAATCCAGTTTATAACGGAATAGAGAAAGTAATTACTCAATGGCAGGTGAGGGCAGCCCACCATGGATGGACACCATGTCAAAGGCTGAGCCCAAAGTGGAACTCTTTTGCACAGGATCCAAGTCAATAGCCAGAACCAGGTCACAACCAGCTTAACTGCCCTGTATCTAGGGTTTGTGCTGCCAGACTAACCTGAACCAGAGGAGCAGGGACTAGGGTTGGTGTGAATGTGATATATAGGACAGAAACATTAGACTAGAAATTGCTATCTACCTAAGCCATCTTGCTTAATAAATAAATTTTCAGTCTGTGGAATGATATGGTTCTTCCCATGCCAATTAGTGATGTCATTGTCTGGTTTTGACCTTTCCACTCAGTTACCCCAAGAAATGAGTATTTTCATAACAATCAAGTAGGAGATGGTTAACTAACTATTCCCCAAAGGTAAAGCACACATATAAATTATTAGCTTGTCTTACATAATACACTTAGTCCACTTATTGCAAGTTATAGCAGAGATGTCTGTGGTGTTGGCAAAGCAATTGAAAAGCTACCACTTTTGGTAAAGGGTTACTTTTGACTTTCAGATTACAAGGAAAACATGCCTAATTTTTTTAAAAATATATTATATTAGGAAAGCTTTGAATGGTTTTATATTAATGTTGTAGTACTAAGAAATGTCGGATGAAATAGCCAAAAGTGAGGACTTGAATTAGTCTCAACATACAGCTATCTGCCAGGGCATTGGTCTCTAACTTCTGGAATACTTTTGATAATATCCCAGACCTTGTTGGAACTCTTTCCCCACTGAAATGAAAGAATAATATAACTTTAAAGTAGTATAGGCACTGATTAATTAAAATTCTGTTCTCTGCAGGATTCCCTATGATCAAAATGAGACAGCAAATATCGTTGACCAAACTTTACAGACAGAAGTGAATAATCTAGATTTCCCTTTGTTGTCTATGAAGCACTTTTAGTTAGTCAATAAAGGTAACATGTACTTGCACATCACAACTGACAACAAAGAGTCTTAACTCTTTGGAACTGTCAGGCTCATTAGTCTGTGTCAACCGTGCTTATCTGAAACTTGTTTGTTTAGATCCACCTATCCTTCATGACATTTACTTTGACAATTATGTTAATATCTGCAGAAATACATTATGGAAAAACACTGACATCTAAGAGAACATGTTCTTAACATGGATTTTCACATTCTTTGCTATGGAAAAGATGCAACTGATGCCTCAGAATTGTGTGTAACTCTGTTATCTGTCAAATACAGATATGCATTACTTACACAGTTACATGTTCAGATGTCAGTTTTACAGTGTCCTATTTTTTTCTTTAGCTACCACTGGTTTGGATTCAGATCTGCTCCCCTTCATTCCATAAAACCCAATAAAATGAAAGTTATTTACTAATAGAATGTTTAGGTTGCAGACAAAATTGATCATGAAAATCTGAAACGATTGTAAGAAAATTTTTGCAATGAAATTGCTAAAATTGATAACATTATGAAATGAAAAGTTTTAACTTTCTGTCCATTTCAGTATAATATTTTCAGGGGTTTATATCACTGTTACAAAAGAAACAAAAAAGATAGGAAATAGGAGCTATTGAAATTAGGAACTATTGAAATTGTTGTGTCCCTTTTATCTGTGTACATGCAAAAATATTTTGAAATCTATTCTACAGATCAGAAATTCTGCAAGAGCAAGAAATGCCTCTTCTAGAATAAAAATGTTGATAAAAATCTAGTCTCATTACTATAGTTGGCTTAGCTAGAGGCTGAAAAAGAGGAGATTTCAATGTTTCCATCTGTTAAACTTCACTTGAATACTTGAATACTAGAATTAACCCCGGGGTAAAGGGATGAATTCTGGGATCTACAGTGTATATTATCACTGAGAAACAGTTTGTATTTCATGGCATCCTATCTTTCCTCAGTTCAGATACCTGCTTGCCTTTGAACTGCATATCTGCATTATGTCTAATTTTATGTCTGAAAGGCTGGCATTTTCTCTTAAACAGATTTACCACCAACATTTAAAGACTTAAGTCTTAGGCAAGGAGTTTTGACTGTAAATGCATTGCGACATACTTCTGTACTGCTCATTCCCCTGTCTACAGAAATTTATAAATATCAATTCCTTTGTTTTGACAGAAAAAAAAAACCAAGAACCTCAGTTTCTTTTCGTGACTTATATAATTCCAGAAAAATATTACATCATTCAACAGATAGCAAAGGAGATAAGTGAAAACAAGAGGCAAAATTGTCTTGCATAATTTATTATGAAATCTAATAAATCTAATGTAAAATATTTCTAAGATCATGATAACAAATTACGGTAGCTTAGAAAATAAGGGTTTATGTGATGTTAGATGTACCTGTGCAGTCTGTTCTGGAAATAAATACCAAGAAAAGGAACAGACACTTTTGAAAACATGTCCTAGAGAATAAAGGACAGGATTCACCTAGCCTTTCACTGCCTGAAGTTAAGCATGTAGTCTCAGGTACTAGATTGAATTCCTTCATGTGTTAAAAAGAAAGGAGATAGATGTCTCTTGAGGATAATTTATCCTACCTTCCTTAACAGTTGGTCTTAAGACAGGATGACTCATCCACAGGAGTCACCTCTTTCTGTTTCTTTGATTTGAAGAAAAATTTGATATGAATGATGCTTGAGGACTAAATGAGGTGAACTACACATTCACCTTTATTCAGAGTATAATTCTTATTCCAATCAATACAGGCATTAACTTGGTCCTCTAAGAGTATAGTTTCCAAAGTTCTTTATTCAGGTGCATATAGGCCTCTAGAGACATTTAGAAAGTGTATAGATGAATAACAACCTCACCCTAGCAATTATTTGGGCCCAGAAGCATAAAGGCTTTTAAACTCTTAGCTCATGCATATACTTAGTTCCTCCTAGATACTACTAAAAGTTAAGATTTGAATAATAAGTTTTCTGCATATTTAGACTTCTAAATCACTTTGAAAATTCAGAAATATGTGAATACCACAACACTTAGTTGCAATATGATGGGATGTTTTTATGGGTACCTTTCATTATTTTATTTCAAATGTCAAAACCTATCTTAAATAGGTGAAATAATTTCACATCAGCTAAACTACCTTGTTTCTTACTGAAAATTAAATAAGTAATACCTAATAAAGAAATAAATTACCATTTGGAAAGGTTGATCAACCCATAGGAACATTTGTGCTCCTTACACTTTGGAATTCGTCTACTTCATTTAGAGACAGGACAGGAATCTGTACATTATATTATCGACTGAAGGACAGACATGCTCTTCAAGTATTCTTAAACCAAAGCAAACTACATTCAATACTTGTTTTTCTTGAGTTGCAGATTCACATTATTTCATCAAATAGTATGTAACTGTCTAGCTTGAAGCACATAGTACAATACTCTACAAGTAGTATATTGTCCTCTTCAAAAACCAGAAGTGGTTTCTCAAAGGTCTTAGAAAAAGCAGGCATACATATTGTACATCTTAACAAAGAATGTGAAGTTATTATCTCATTCTTTTTATCCACACAGAGGAAAATTTAAACTCATAGGTAACTGTACTGAAATTCAAGAAATATTTCAGGCAATTATTTGAGGTTTCCTAAGGGTTGGCAAGTTGCACTAAGAATTAAAAATGCATATTTCAAAAGAATAAAAAGCAGAAAGTGAAGAAAAAGTGCATTCATGCATTATATATGCAAGAGACAAATACAACAATTCAGTGTTCTCAGTAATTCAGTTATGAGTCAGATATATGAAGCAAATAATAAATATTCATAATCCACTACAATATCAAAATTATATTTTCTGGAGTAGCTTAATTTATTATTCAAGATGTTTCTAAGACACTTTCTAGGGGCTACTCCCAAAATGTTAAATCTTATACGTCACATTCTGCTCTGAAATTTTTCAGAACCAACTTAGAAGAGTCAGTGCTTTGGGGATGGAAATTATTTGTTACTTTAATGTTGCTGACATCTTCTTTACTAATTGTCCCACGGACACATTATCAGAGAGACTGCAGAAAATTCTCTTTCAAAGCATAAGTATCACTTAATAAAATGTTTCTTTATTTGAGGAAAATAGTTATTGAGATAGAAAAAAGTGCATTCAGTTATTCTGCATTTAGAGATCCCAATGGCACAATTGAAAATGAGAAGTGGTAAAGCTAAGTCTTCCTTTCGAAATGCACAGGTTGAGATTCGCTCTGCATTACCTAGACCTTTAATTTATGTCTATGGATTTTCTATGTATTGGTGCAGTCTGTGGATATAAATATGTGTCTTTGAATACTTCCAAGAGGAAAATGAAAAAGAGACATTTCCTCTTTAGACCTTCAAATGAACTTTTCTCTCTTCTTCAATCATAAAAGAAATTTGGACACTGTACATTTAATTTAGTTGCTTTAATCTGGGTAATCTCTCTTGAGAATGGATGTTAGCAATGAAAGCATGTAACCAATCCTCCTGTTGTTGAACCAGAGTTACATGGATTCCGTACATGTCTTTCATAGTATCTGGTAGCCTTATGGCACTGTGTTACATATTAAGTGTTTCAAACGGCGCTTCACATTTGCATCATTGTTTTTTGCAAGTGAGTCACTGTCTTAAGAATTATTAGGTCATTAGGAATTTAAATGTGAATGGAAAGTATATCAACTCTCAGTAAATATCCAGCTACTAATTGGAATAAAACTCCTACAGTAAATGAGCATTAACTGGAGATAATACATAGATATATCTTCTAACTTAATTTAGAAATTTGGTGGACTTTGGAGAAACATACACAACTACTTCATTTCATCTGACCTTAAGTCTCTTGGTGTACATCAAAATCATGAATAGACAGTTTTGATACAATTATATAGTATCAATCACATTATAACAGTCTTACTTATATTTTGTTGCTCATAAATTATAAGATTCATTACCTTACCTAAGAACTTCCAGGAATGAGTTGTGTTTTTGGCATATCCAGACTCCCTTTCATTCTTCTGGTTACCAATTCTACTATATATGTTTATACAAGTAAGAGCATGAAAGGTCGGCTTCTATATTTGTGTTTCTGCCCATATATACTTGTGTACAACAGATGAATGTAAATATCAATTTCATAGTTATCCACATATTTCTTTTCTGGACATCTCATGTATCTGAAAACACTTTTTTTTTTCAATTTAGAGTGTTCACTGGGCTGTAACTGGTTAGTTTTATTAATATCTGATGGAATATAAAGGAAAGCAATAAATTTTAACAGCTAAATATTTTTATTTCTTTTTCTCCTGGAACCCAGATTTAAGATGCTAGTGCAATTTATAATAAATTTAGCCCTTAACAGGTGTTATTCCAACAGAAAATTCTATACATTATTCTACATAGCTAAACGTATCTTGGGGTTAGGCAATAACACCACTGTGTCAGAGAAAAATGAAAACACCCTTTAAAATATTTTTCAGACAGTCATAAGTGATGCTAGATACTTTATTCCACAGAATATAAAGGATATTTCACCTCAAGGCTGATTGTAATCCAGTTTTTTGTCTTGGTAATAACATCTGCAATAAAGTCAGATTATCTGGACATAGTCTAATTAGTCCTCAGTTTTTCTTGCACAATGTCAGATTTGTTTCAGGCATGCAAAAATATAGGCAATATGACTGTAAAGGAAGAAGGTAAAGAGAAAAATTAAACAAGAGGCTTTGAAAGAAAATAAAAGGGAGATTGAAGTTGTATAAAAGGGTTTAAAGTTTCCAGAGGTACTTAGAAACTTCCAGAGATTCTGAAAAGCTGAAGGCTTTGCTTGCATTGCTCTTTTGTTAATGTACTGTTCTATGTTTATGTTGAGTTATACATTTCAGACACCACTGCTTATCTTTAGGTTCTCCACTTAAGGGGAGCACAAGTGAATGGCTGAAAGATCTATTGTCTTCTCTGGATTTTAGGTGGAGTCAATACTGGCATCAGAAACACTGCAGTGTCTGCTGACATCAGAGTGATATCAATGGAGAAAGGATTATCTGTTTTCTATTAAATTAGTTTTATTTTAAGAGCGTCATGTTTATAAAATAGCCAGTTCTCACTCCATTGGCTCCTTCCTTATTGTCAAGGAAAATTGCAAGTTTGTATCATCAAAAAATCAATACAAGCATCAAAAAGGAACACCAGCATGAAATATTTCATGTCTTTTATTTAAAGAAAAAACAGGGAAAAAAAAAACCTACCTCATATATTTCTTCCCATTCTAACTTGTATTGAAAGTTGTTGAAAGTATAATACTTACTGTTTTTTGATATGAACATGAATATTTTAAGTTTATTCTAAATAATAATGTGTATGTTATTTAGATTATTATCTTCACTCAGTTATTCTTTTCAAATTGTATTATTTTGTCCTATTTCTTTATCTGTGCAATTTGTACAACACAGAAACCCATACCACATTGACATCCAAGAAGACCTTCATATACAAAAGAGTACATAAAAAGTTGACTCTTATGGGAAGAAAGTAACTAGGAAAATATATTTTTTAAAATCTCTGCCACTATTTTATTTAAGTGAAATCTTGGTCTTAGATTTCTAGTAAAATATTAAACTGAAAAATACACAAAACTTGAAATAAAAGAGACTAACATTACTCAAATAATGTGATATTTTCAATATGTTTAAAGATTTCAAATAAGTATCAGAAATGCAGGGAGTAAATATTTGAGCAAAACAATTTTGTGAGGAGAAAAAGCATCTGTAGGATGCCTAGTCTGTATATCATTCTTAGACCTTTGATCTATATGAAAGAATTTCTTAACATCACTACAGAACATTTTTTTTATTTATCCTAGGAGACTGAACTTATTATCTGATTTACAGTCTGCATATTTAGAGCTAAAGGCTCAAGCCATTCTTCCATTGCTTCTGCAAAAGGTTCAGCATTGATTTATTCTGAATATTCAAATTAATCACTAACTCTGCTCTAAAAAAGCAAAGAAGCACAAAATATGTTGGCATACTCTAAGCAGAGAAAGCTAAGAGTGGTGTGCTGTCATTTCCCAGCAATACTCTCTGTTAGCAATCATTTGAATTTTTTATAAAACCTCTTAGCCTCACATTGTATTACTTTTCTACCCAGAAATGATTCCCTCTGTCAATGCTAGTAGTCTCTCCACAGTACACTTCTGAACTTGGAAGGCTTCCAGTGAAGAGCTACATAGTTTACTTTTGCCCTACCAGGGGGCAATCAAGATATGGTGCATATGCAATGTGTCATCCACTTTTCTTAGAACTTGTAAAAGATCCAGCTGTGCTGTTAATTTGGTCAGGCCTCAGGCCTTCGACAGGATGTCAATCTTACTTGATTTACATTCCAGAATCTACATTATATTTCTGTTTCAGGAATCAGTGGGAAAAATATCCTTACTGAGATTCTCTTATTGCAGGAGTCCAAAAAATTGCTAATCCAGAGTCCAAAAAAATCTAATAGATATAATGCATTCTTAAAGTATATCTTTGCATGCTTGTTTATGAGAGATTTTTTTAGTGGTATTCCTCTGCAAGAAAGATGATGAGCTATATTGATAAAGTTCTTGATCTTGACATTTGAGTACTCAAGCAGGTTGATGTCAAATTTACTACATTTGTAGGGTAAAAAGCTCTGGAAAAAAAAAAAAACAAACTAAAAAAACCCAAAAGTTTTACATTTACTACCAAAGTAATACGTTTGTTTCAAAATTTAAAATAAAAGTATTTGTGGATGATATAAGTAGGTAAGTTTCTGAAATTTTGAATAGTTACTAGAAGCAATACATTGCAGTTATATCTCATTTTCTTTTGCAGTGACTATATTTGTGGCTTTATTGTAGTTTGATATGACCCTTTTTTTTTCTTGGTTCCCAACATCAAAATTGGAGGCTTTAATCATCATCTGATGAGCCAGGCATTTTGACTGAATCTGCAAAATAGTTTTGATGAAAATCACAAAGCAAAATTTTACATTTATTTCATATAAAAAATGATGAAGCCATGAATTTCTATTTAATGATGCGCTTTTAAGGAGTGTCTTAATGGAAATAGGAAGTCCAGGTCCAGCCCTTCCTTCAACCAGATTTGAAACCCACTTTCAAAGGGAACAGTACTGATTTTATTTCTGTTTCTCCAGCTGTTGCTTTTTCACTTGCCTGGGTTAATTATGATTTCCATATGCCAAATTTCTACTTCACACCATATGTTTCCTTTATATCTATACTTGATATCTTGGCATTCTGATATTTGAAGAACCTTGAGCTCACTTGACAAAGTACTAAATGAGTAATATGATTAAAGGGAACTTCAGTTTAAGATTTCAAAACTTGTAGCAGGAATCTAAATACTCAGTCCTCATTAAAGTCATTGATAACTATGTTCACGAAGGAGTAGAAGCTAAAATTCTCAGTTTGAGATGAGAATTTTCTCTGCCACTGAACTGAAAGTTCTAGTATTTGTTCAATTCACATATGAAGAACTGTGGCAAGCAGAGATTTTGAGACTTTTCAGAAAATTCTAAAGTCAAGAAGACATTATTTGTGTTAAATAATATTATTTTTAATTAGAAAAGTACAGAAGAACATGTCTACCCATAAGTCAAAGCTCTCAGTATTAATTCATACTTAAGGAGTAATGGACAAAACTGTGAAGAATAACCACATACTTCCAATAAGCATCAGGGCTATTTACTCTAATTCAAGAAGCATGTTTCTGAAAATAAGCTTGGAAAAATTGATGTTCACAAAACCTCTCACAGCTTATTTCTGTATTATATGTTCCCTTTTTAAAATGACTATGTGGTTTTATTGACTATATTTAACACAGATTCAGAAGAAATATGTGAATAATATCTAAGATTGTAAGTCTGGTACTTCAAAATCTACAGTCAGCCTCACTTTGCACTCATTTCAGAAACCATTTAAGTTGCAGAAGGTGCAAACTACTGTCTCAAGGTGATTAAGGAAAATTTATGTATCTACTCTGCCATTCCAACAGAAGTCTTTGGATCGAAAATATCATGTTGGAGGCTGCAATGTTTTCTGAATTTAGATACTATCCCCAATTCCTGAAATAATAAGAAGATGACAAATTTAGAACAAGTACTTAAAAGTCTTGTCAGTTATGACATGGACAGAAACACAAAGACATTTCTTTTGCTCTCTTTATGACTCAGTAAGTCTCTCAGTTTTAGAAAAAAGATACCAGATTTTGTTTAATGTAGTTCAAATGAAAGATTTATACTAGCTTCATCTTGTTAAAATAAATTACCAAATCTCATATAAATGAAAATCTGCTAAAAATTTTCATATTAAAGTATCCATTTATTTTCCCCCTCCACAGAGTCACACTGCTAGATAGTGTCTTTTTAAAAGCAAGCAATATTTTTACTAACTGGAAATGTATACAATTATCAATACAATTGATTTTATGTAGAAGTTGTTGAGATACTACATGCATGCCGTAAAGTCTTAGAGAAATATTCAGTTATGACTTATCCCAATGGATAGTGCTGTGTCCTGACCTATGAGAAAGTTCAGAGCAAAATATTCATGTCTTCTTCCAGAATGTAAGACTCTGTTCTCAGTGATGCACAAGATATTAAATATGAGTTACAGCACTGATTCACTGCACGTTAAGGCAACATGAGATCTCTGTGGTTCTTTGTTCATATTTTGCAGAGTTCTGCGAAATGTGATTTTCCATGAAACAAAGTCTCTAGTTCTTCTGCTTTCAAAAAGAGCTTTAATTCTATAAATAAGTGTACATATATATTGTTTACTCTGTTTTCAGTTAGGCAGGAATGGCAACTCTAATAGGGGTGAAGATTTATTTGTGTAAATGTTGTACTGACGATGAAGTCAAGTCTCAGGCTGTTGAAAGTTAACATTACAAGCAAATAGTTCCAAATATAGGAAGAAAACTAAACCACATGATGCGCCTAACCTATGACACAGTTCACATTCTGAAAACAACTTTGCCTTAGATTGTATCCTTCAGAAAACTGAATGGATAATGTTCTTCTGAAATGAAGAGGCTAATATTCTTCCATCAGTCTTTTCCATTGTATCAGCATGTTCAATCTGTTCATCTGTATGTAAAAGTTCTCTAATATCATAATTGCAATAAATGCATATGATGTCTTGACTTTTCAAAGGAAAAGAGCATGAGGAAACTTATCTGTGGAATTTGTCTCTTGACAGGAAATTTATAATTTTAGAGTAAATAAAATTTTTCCTCGATTTCAGTAGACTGTAGGTCAAGCATTTAGTCTTCAAGAGGTTGAAATGAACATCTGAAATGTACGTTATTTTTTGCAGTTTGTACATGAAAATATAGTGTCTGTTTGTGTGCTGGCTGAATGTCTCAAAAAGGAGAATGTGGGTTTACTCCACTTAATTGATAGGGTCACTACTTCAGCACATGAAATGAAACTCCATCCTATTAACATAATCCATCAATATCTCATATCTGGTACAGTGTTTACGTACAACCATGATTAACTGTAAGCATTAATTTTTAGTACTGTAAGTATATGAAGTGATGACTATTGAATTTTTGAAGCTGTTCATTAGAATATAAAGAAATAATGACAAATTAAAAATACTGTATACACTCCAGATATTAAAATAGAAAAATACTTTTATTTCAGTGTAATATCATATAACTGTGTATGAGATAAGAATCAAAATGAAAAAACAGTGTCTCAATATTGTGCACTCATTTGATTGTTAGGATTTGCTTAAAATAAAAACTATACGTATCAGTTATCTGCAGATCATTGGTGAAAATGTTCTCTGCTTTTATCTACTGAGGGGTTGAAGGAAATGACATGAGCAAAGAGCTTTCCTTAATGTGTATTGTTCATATCCTCTCCTTCTCTCCATCTCTTGGACATTTCATTCTTTTAAATTAAAATTATTTTCAAATCAATTTAGAGGAGGTCTGGTAAGATTATCTCTTTCCATGAATAAACATCATGATTTGAGGGGGAAAAAAAGCCAAACCATCATAACATAACCAGTTGCGTAACCGAGAAGTGAAACTGGACAACAGTGAAGAAAAGGGGAAAAGGAAAGGCCAAATGCCTCCTCTTTGTTTTCCTCCTCCTCTTAAAGTGTACAAGGGAGTCTCCAGCAATCAAAATAACCTGCTATAGTTGAATTAGGGAGTTATACCAGATCCCTTACTGCTGTTTGGCTTTGGCTTCTTCAAGGACATTACAAAAATGAAGCATTGAAAGGTGTTGCCACAATGTCATGGATGTCAAGAGAAACTGAGCATCTGCATAATGACTGTAACTGCTACCATATGTGTCTAAGTATATATATGTGTACACACATGCACATACTGTCATATAGCATACATATGGATGACTATGTGTATTCACATGCACAACTAATGTTTATAGAGGGAAGAATGTTAATTGAGGATTTTTTTTCTTCCTCTTGTTAAATTTACACCCACTTGCTTTTCTTGTAGGAATAGTTAAGATCTCTTGTTCACTACCAGGATGGGGAGGTTTCTTGGGTTAGATTGAAATGAGACAAAGTGAAGGAATAAAACGTAAAATAAGACATGAGCTCATGATGCTAGATCACCTGCTTGTTCATCACTGTTGCCAACAGTATACAGTAGCAGCATTAACTATCTCTAATTGTGATTTGACTGCAAAGTTCACTTATTATTTAAGTGATGCAGTTCTTCACAAAGGTGTAGGGCATGAGAAGTCTTTTGCTTCATTTTCACAGGGAGCAGGAGAAGACTTTTCTAAGTTATTATCAGCTGAAGAACAAGATAAAGATTTTATTCAGCTTAAGTTTTTTGGTCAAAATATAAGTATCTCTACCCTTATAATGTGTTTTTAAGGCTGATATGCTGTAGTGGTTTTGGCCTGGGCCAGGTTTTTCAGCAGCAGGGGGGCTAAAGAGTGACTTTTTTAAACAAAAAGAGTTGCCAGAAGCTTCCCCTCTAGCTGACAGGATTAGGGCCAATCAGTTTTAAGTTGGACCCTGCACCTGACCCAGGCCTGGCCAAATAGTAGTGGAGGTAACGCCTCTGTGAATAACGTATTTAAGAAGAAGTTGTTGTGCAGTTGCAGAACTGCAGCAGCAACAGGGAGAGAGAACGTGAAAACATCTCCGCAGACACCAAGGTCAGTGAAGAAGGAGGGGGAGGAGGGTGCCTAGGCACTGAGAAGAAGGCTCCCCTGTGATATGTGGTGAGGACCATGGTGAAGCAGGTTGTCCCCCTGCAGTCCATGGAGGACCACCGGGAAGCAGAGATCCACTCGCAGCCCGTGGGGGAGGTGCTCACACTGGAGCAGGTTTGCCATCAGGACTTGTGATCCCGTGAGGGGACTCAGACTGGAGCAGTCTGTCCCTGAAGGACTGTCTCTTCTGGTGGATGACCCACGCCGGGCAGTGTGTTTGGAGCTGCCCCGTGGGAGGTCCCATGCCGGAGCAGTTCGTGGGGAGCTGCAGCCCATGGAAACGACCCACGCTGGAAAAGTTCATGAGGGACTGTCTCCCGTGGGGAGAGACCCCACAGTGTAGCAGTGGGAAGTGTGAGGAGGCCTCCCCCTGAGAAGCAGCAGCGGCAAAGTCCATCTGTAATCAAGTGACTGCAACCCCCATTCCTCATCCTCTGCGCTGCTGTGGTAGAAAGAAAGGGAGTCCCGGGAAGTGGAGGGGTGGGGGGAGGTGTTTTAAGACGATTTTATTTCTCATNCTCTCTCTCTCTCTCCTGTCCAGCTTAAGAGGCGGAGTGATATTGTGACTGGGTGGATATTGGCCTAAACCACCACATATGCAATGGTGGTTTTTCACTGGTATGTTAGAAAATTCATCTTACATGTAATTCTAGGTCATGTAGAGTACTTTTAGCTGATATTGATGGTCTTACAGTGATTCTGTATTTTAAACTAAAGTTCTAATATCCAAAACAGCTCCTATTTAGAAAATCCGACTTTTAAAAATGAGCACTGTGTGATTACTCCAACTTGTGAAGAGATACTAGAGAGTCTCCTGCTGCTATTGGGCTTGTTAAAGTCACTGATGCTCATATACCCTGAATTTGCAAGAGTTTATGCATCCCATTTACAAGAGAACATTCTGATTTCAGCTGGATTTCATTTGCTCATCAAAGTAGCTTGGCTATGAGTTTTACTCATTTGAGACTGTTAATAGAAAGTTTCCTCCCCATTACTAAAGTTAATAATAGTTAGAGAAATTCAAGACTTCAGAAAATTATGTCAAAATCTCAAAAGTATGACTGGGAAAAACAACAGACACTTTCTGGGTTAAAAAGCAAAGCAAAACAACACAGAACAACAAAAATCCAAACCAAAGAACATGACTAGCAATACCTCTGCAATTAGTCTTCCCTCCCTAGAGAGCTGAGAGAATGAAAATGTGAAGAGTGAGAGAAGAACAAAAGGCAATATTTTTTAAAAAGCCCAAACAACACATAACTGAATATTAGTGGTTTCATCTCTTTCATGCGCATTTTGTCTGCAGTGTGACAAGGCAGATAGTACCATAGTTATAGCTTTTTATGTGAAGAAAGACTCAAAATATTTGAAAGCAGAAAGATTTGGAGCATATTCAATTAAAGACACAGTGAAGTTGAAATATTTAGTAGTTATATTAGTGAGAAAATTAAATCCATGACCAGACTCTTTAGTTTCTTCAAACTAGGCTTTGAATTAGACAAGATTTTATTCACCTTAAAGTTTTGGTCAGTTTAATGTTTTTTAATTAGTTTTAATGGTTTTTTTCTGCTATTATAATACAATCACAGAATGACAGTAGTTGGAAGGGACCTCTAGAGATCATTCAGTCCAACCTCCTGCTGAAGCAGGTTAAGGTTGCACAGGAATGTGTCAAGGCGAGTTTTGAAAACCTCCAGAGAAGGAGACTCCACACTCTCCCTGGGCAGCCTGTGCCAAGGCTACCTTACCCTCACAGTAAAATAGTTTTTTCTTATGTTTAAATGGAACTTTTGGTGTGCCAACTTTTATCCATTATTCCTTGTCCTGTCACTTGAGATTACAGAAAAATGTATTTGGATGAGTATATCCCACAAATTTGTTAATATGTAATCAATGGGAATGCACCTTTTTGAGATGGGACACAACTACCTTATACCTATCCAAATCTTACAATGGAAGCTACAATGGAAGTTTATATCTCTGAAAGCGTCAATGATTTTGCCTCATTTTTTCCTTATTTAAGATTATAGCACAAAAGATCCATATGATATTATGCAACATCCAAATGATGTTTTACTGGAAATTATTACTGTTTAAATCAGCATGCATTTGCTCATCAGTAGGTAATAAAAAACCTGTTATATAGTGCCTCCTCCAGGAAAGACTTCTGTTGCCTGCCAGATGAGTCATTCTACATCTATTTAAAAATACCGAAACTTCTCTCGCAGTTTCTAAAGAGCAATGGTTACTGATAAGGTTGATTTAACAGTATAAGTTTATTTTACTTTTTACCATAAGTTTATTTTTACTTGGTAGTGACATGGACAGTGTGAACATAATACCCATGTAATATAATCTTTACTCTTAAATTTTTGTTACTCGAGACATAATATCTGTACAACTGACCATCATGTTGTTTTAATCCTGTCTTCACTCTGTCCCACACTCTCATAAGAGAAATATCTAGCATTGGTTCCACTTGTTGAACTGGAAATTAAATTATTAGAACATTTTAAGTGAATTGCAGAAGAGTAAGGGTGTTTGCGAAATATTGAGAATGATCAGCCTCAATTTAGTAAGAAAACTGTGTACTTTTTTGGTGAGAAAATTGGCTGTGAAGAACATTAATATATTCTATACTTCTTGTTGCTTCTGGAGAGGTGTTGAGGGTTTAAGAATGGCTTAATGGTTTAAGAACATGAGGATGATAGGGTTTTTTTCTAAACAATTTAAAAAAAAAAGGTTTAATGGCAATAGAGCCTTAGCTCCAGAAAAATATTTATTTCTCATCCTTAATCATATGTAGTCTATTTACAAATAAATCAAATTTACATGTGATTTACAGATGTTTAATGTACACTTCACATTGTGCACAGATACTCTTACATTGGCTGTTATAGTTGGAACACTGACCTCTTAAAATGGACTTGTATGAAACATGGATACTCTTTCATTTGTTTGCATATATATGTTCTTTATATATATATGTATATATATATATAAATGTATTCTTTAAATAACCAGAGTAAATGTATTTAAGAAAAAAAAAAAGAAAAAGAAAACCTCACAGAGACTTCATGAATATCTACTGTTGTAAAGGTGAAATCATTGATTTTTACATAAGATCAGCAGATTGCTCCAGCAAGTCTCACCACTGTGCAAGAACCCCATCAGGAAGGGGACAAGAAAAGCTGTTAGAAAATCTGTACAGAATTTAGATTAGCTACTTTAGTGTACTAATATAAGTTTTAATATCTTCCTTAATAATAAAATTCATTTATATCCCAGACGTCAGGTTATTGGTCTCTTGGCCTCTTCAAGGAAGTAATTGAGCACCTGAATGGGGACAATGGGAATTGAGGAGTTCTGATTAGTTTTCTCTAGTTATAAATTATTTATCACCTCCTTCTATTTCTCTCTTACACCTATTGGGACGTTTTCACAGTCATGTTGCATAATAAGAAAGTGAACATCAGGATTCTATTTGCTATGGTTCACCCTCATGAGCCATTTAGCATTTTGTAATTCCACAGAAAAAACTATCTGATCAGCAGAAATGAAGTGAGTTTTGTAGATGTTTTCTGTTATATGGTTTCCTTTTTAAAAAGGCAATGACTGACTCATATAAAAATAGGCAAATTGGTTAACAAATCCCAACCTGTGCTCTTATATAGGACACTTACTATTGAAAGATCAAATACCTTTCCTACTCCCAAAATACATACATCATAAAACACATTAAAAAATGCTTATATCTCTTTAAGCACTATATTTTAACATAACTTAGTACGTTTAAAGCATACTTCTACATATTCTATTTTGGAAAACAGCTTTCTTAGTGCTTAATGTCTAAAAATGTTGATCTGTAAACGTCTGTAATTTTTCACATCCTCTTCCTCCCCTTTACTGTTAAAGGAATAGACCACATTTCCTTTCCTAGCATCTGCAGGTGAGACAAGATAGTCATGGTCATTTTAAAAGTTGTGAATACATAGTAATTTTTGTTGTATGAATAAAAGGTTAATTTTTTGTATTTGCTGACTCCCGTTCACCAGTTTGGACTGGGAGCTTTAGATCAATGTCTTCTTAGACCTCTCATTTGTAACATAAAATTCAATAGCACAAACTATGATGTCATGTATTTGGAGGTGGACATGAGAGAAGATATAATCACAGAATCAGAGAATCATTTCTGTTGGAAAAGATCATTCAGGTAATCAGGTCCAACCATGTCGTGGTTTTGTCCAGCTGGGGACAAAGAGCTACGAGGATGCTCACTCCCTCCTCCCCTTCCCAGTAGAATGGGGAGGGGAACTAGGGAAAAAGGGGAAAAGCCCACGTAGGTTGAAATAAGAACGGTTTAATATAGTAACAATAAGAAGAAATAAGTTCAGGAAAAACAGTTATAACAGTAAATGAGAGGATATACAAAAGGAATGGTGTGTGCCACAGTTGTTCACCAGCCGGGATCTGACACAACCACTCCTGACCGGTAGCCGTACCCACCGTTCCGCAGCGCCATCCATGACTAGCTTCCTGCCTATATGTACTGGGCATGACGTCAGTATGGTATTGAATACCTGTTGGCCAGCCTGGGTCAGCTGCCCATGCTGTACCCCCTCCTACTTCCTCATCAAAGTTAACCCTATCCTAGCACAAACCAGGACAAACCGCTACTCTAACACTGCCGAGCCCACTACTAAACCATGTTCCTCAGCATCTCATCTATGCATCTTTTAAATGTCTCTAAGGATGGTGACTCCACCATCTCCCTGTGCAGTCCATTCCAGTACTTAACAACTCTCTCGGTGAAGAAGTTCTTCCTAAGGTCAAATCTAAACCTCTCCTGGTGCAACTTGAACTCATTTCCTCATGTCCTATCATTCATTACTGGAGAAAAAAGACCAACTCCCACCTCACTACAACATCATTTCAGATAGTTGTAGAGAGTGATTGTGTCTCCTCTCACTCTCCTCTTTTCTTCACTAAAAATCCCCAGCTTCCTCAACTATTCCTCATCTGACTTGTTCTCCAGATCCCTCACCAGGTTTGTTGCCTATCTCTGCACAAACTCCAGCATCTCGATGTTTGTAGTGAAGGGTCCAAAACTGAGTACAACACTTAAGACGCAGCCTCATCAGTGCAGAATACAAGAGGGCAATCACTTCTCTGGTCCTGCTGGCCATCCTATTTTGATATAAACCACTGTAGTGGTTTTGCCTGGGCCAGGTTTTTGGTAGCAGGGAGGGTACAGGGATGGCTTCTTTAAACAAAGAGCTGCCAGAAGCTTCCCCTGTAGCTGACAGTGTTAGGGCCAGTCAATT
Source organism: Urocolius indicus (assembly GCA_013401255.1). Lineage (NCBI taxonomy): Eukaryota > Metazoa > Chordata > Aves > Coliiformes > Coliidae > Urocolius > Urocolius indicus. The sequence continues at coordinate 63,563 of WBNH01009463.1, read as the reverse complement.
CTAAGATGGACCACGCAGCTGACCCAGGCCTGGCCAATTAGTGATGGAGGTAATGCCTCTGTGAATAAGATATTTGAGAAGGAGAAGAAGTTGTTGCGCAATTGTTAAAACTACAGCAGCAACAGGGAGTGAGAAGGTGAGAACATCTCTGCAGACACCAAAGTCAGTGGAGAAGGAGATGGAGAAGGGTGCTTAGGTCCTGGGAGAAAGACTCCCCTGTGACCTGTGGTGCAGACCATGCAGGTTGTCCTCCTGCAGTCCACGGAGGTCCATCAGGGAACAGAGATCTACCCACAGCCTGTGGAGGACCCCACATCAGAGCAGGTGGATGCCTGAAGGAGACTGTGATTCCCTGGGAAGTTCACACTGAATTGAGTTCCTGGCAGGACCTGGGAGCCTGGGGGGACAGAGGAGCCCACACTAGAGCAGGTCTGCTGTCAGGATTTGTGATCCTGTGTGGGACTGAGGCTGGAGCAGTCGGCACCTGAAGGACTGTTCTCCTGGTGGATGACCCATATTGAGGCAGGGTGTGAGGAGCTGCTCCCGTGGGAAGGATCCACATTGGAGAAGTTTGTGAAGGACTGTCTCCAGTGGGAGGGACCCCATAGTGTAGCAGTGGGAAGCATGAGGAGGCCTCCGCCTGAGAAGAATCAGTGGCAAAATCTATCTGGAATGAACTGACCGCAACCATCATCCCCCATCCCCTGTGCTGCTTGAGGAGGAAGGAAGGGGAGTCCTTGGAAGAGAGAGGTGTGGGAGGAGTTATTTTAAGATTCAGTTTTATTTCTCATCTCCTTGTTCTTATCGTTTCTTTAATAAATCAAACTTTTTTCTCCCGAAATTGAGTCTGTTTAGCCCATGACACTCATTGTTGAGCAATCTCTCCATCCTTATCTCGATTCACAAACTGCTTGTTATAATTCTCTCTCTCTCCTGTCCACTTTAGGAGGGGGAGTGGTATTATGACTTGGGGGACACCTGGCTAAACCACCACAACCAGTATTCCATTGACTTTCTTGGCCACTTGGGCACACTGCTGGCTCATGTTCAGCAGGCTGTCAGTTAACACTCATAGGCCCTTTTCTTCAGGAAAGCTTTCCAGCCATACTGCTCCAAGTCTGTAGTGTTGCGTGGAGTTATTGTGGCCCAAGTGCAGGACCCATCACTTGACCTTGTTGAACCTCATACAATTGGCCTCAGCCCATCACATCAGCCTGCCCAGGTCACAGAATCACAGAATCTTAAGGGTTGGAAGGGATCGAGACTTCTTTCCCTCAAGAATATCTGCACATCTACCCAGGTTTATATCCTCTGCAAATTTAATAAAGTTTCACTCAATCCATTCATCCAGATTATTGATAAAGATATTAAATAGGGCAGTCCCCAACACTGAGCACTGGGGACCCATTGTCAACTGTATTTAACTCCATTCAACAGCACTCTTTGGGCCTGGCCATCCAGCCAGTTTTCCACTTATTGCAGTATAGATCCATCCAAGCCATGGAAAGCCAGTTTCTCCAGGAGGATAGTGTGAGAGACTGCGTTGAAGGCTTTACTAAAGTCCAGGTAGATCATATCCACAGCCTTTCCCTTATCTACTAAATGAGTCAAAGCACATAAGATCTAACAGCAACAAATTTTTACTTGAAGATTCAATGGAAGAAGGATGTGGCTGTAACAACACTTGTCCTAATCATGGCTGTGAAGTGCCATTACAATATATTATAGAAAAAGCAAATACAACAGCATTTAATAGTAGTATGATTAAGCAAAACTGTGAAGACATCACAAGCTGAATATTGTGTATGATTCTAAGAGTTCGTCTTACACAAGGATGAATTTAACAGTAACCAAGATCAAAGAAGTGTATCATGGTTTGACATGACAGCCTTTTCTGGTAAGGGGGATGGGGCTGTAAAGATGATGCCTGTAAGAAGTTGTTTGCAACTCTCCCCAGCTCTGAGCCAGACCCACTTCTGGGGCTGAGCCAATTAGACGCCTCCATGATCACTTTTTAAGAAGAAGCCGGAAGAGGAGGTGGCTTTCCTCCATCTTCTTCTTACTTCTTCCTTCTTCTGTCCTTTCTTCTT
>WBNH01009463.1:20703-61001 GCA_013401255.1 Urocolius indicus | reverse complement strand
GGGAGATCTTAAAGTGATGGTTGTAATTTTCTCATCATCCTACTCCCTTTTGCTTTTATTCCATTCTGTTTCTTGTAGAATAAACTTTCCTACTTTCCTCTCTAAGTCGAGTACTGGAGTTTGTTTTGCCCGGAACCGTAACTGGCAGTGAGCCCTCCCTGTCCTTGTCTCAGTCCACAACAACCTTGCTTATCTTTTTACTCCTGTTTCGCTGTGGCTTCCGCCATCCTAACGAGGGTGGGGGTGAATGGGGGCACCGAGCGAGAGACTGTCATGGTGCTGCTGTGCTAGCTGGGCCAAACCACGACAAAGTGCTAAAGAAACATCAACAAATTCAAGGTTTACTTTTGAAAAGAGGTTACCCTGAATATTTGAGCTCCAATTTTTGCAATAATCTTACACGGAGGAAAAGACACCAGACTTCCTGTAAATGTAAGTTACTTGTGGTAGCAGGCAACTGGATTTAGTGGCTCAAGGGTCTCTCTTACATCACATTTCCTATGTTCCTTTAGCATTACTCTTATAAACTACCATTGCTGCATGTCTGGAATACTTGATATGCTTAGCTTCCTCACGTGGATTCATGTCTACTCGATTCAGTCCCTTCTTGTGTTGCCTGCAAAAGGTGCCCCCAAGAGCAGACTTTTTAAAAATCCAAGAAAGGCAGTCTGTTTTATGTCATGTCAGTAATAACTTTCAGTTCAGTAGTATTATTAACAAGACTCTGTGCAAGCTGTGAAGTCATAAAGCTTGCAATGAGATTAATAATTAGGCAAGACTATGATACATATCTCACATAGTAATTATTGTTACATTTTAAGGATGACAGGAACTCCTCATAGATTGAAGTTTCATCTAATGAACCTATATGAATGATAGTATGTTCCTTCTAAAGAGACAATGCCTTCCTGAGGCCACACACATACCCTCTTTATTCTTCTTTATCACAAAAGTTTTAGAGGATGGTAGCACTGAACAATATACTTTGACATCAATTTGGCTTATAAAGACTAATTTGCCTGATCTGACGCCTTTGCTTTCTTTCTTGTGCTATAATATTAAATGAAAGAAAACTGGGCCTCTTTTATAATGTTAATAGTATGACATATTTCAGGGAAATACATAAATTCCATGCTAAGAACTTACCAAATGTAGTTTTATGGGTAAAAGACTGGGAGGAAAGTGCTGCTGATGAGTGACATATTCAGTAATCTGATCACTGGAAACAAGGAAACAAATTGAATGATTCCACAGTTAATTTAATTTGCCAGAACACATTAATCACATACAGCCAATATTGCCCTCGGACTAGTAAATTCAGTTTCAGTTGATATAATGGGGATTGTGATTAAATGTCCAAAGGCAAAATTAAGACCCCAGTTGGGATATTCCCTGAGCTTGAATAGTTGTTTGTCTATCCTGTTCTTTCTACTGTTCTACAGGAAAGTAATTACTTTTGATGGAATGTGTAAGAAACACTCTCATTTGTTTTGCAGAAAGAATAGACACACAGCTTGCAACATCAAAAAGGAGCTCCTCCGAGGGAAAACTGTAGGTCAGTTCTTCACTTAATGCACTGTGGTACAGCCAGATAGATAAAACCTGACACTTTTAAATGCTCTTGTTTTTTATTACATCAAATTCAAGCTTATGATCTAATAATATTCCAGTAAGGTCACAGTAATTTCTGAAAATAAAGAAGATCCAGATAATTTCTAAAAAATAAGGCAGCAACTTAGTTTTAAGAAATTACTCTATACCATTAATGTATCCAAAAAAGCCCTGTGTGACTCCTTTTTATAGACTAGATTAACAAAATCCATCTTGAAAGAAGAAAGTTCACTCTGGTGAGCAACAGAGGTGTTGAATTAAGAAATTTTATACTATCTGTGAAATGAACATACTTGAAGACTGAAGAAATAACATTATTATCGATTGATATTAATGTTTTACTTACAGTGTTTGCACAATGCTAGCCCTTATTCTGACACTAAAAATGAACACAGTATTCTCATGTAACTGTCTGATAGTTGAAAAGTAATGTTGGAAGATATATACCTCTGATAGTTTCACCCTAGCTGAGTGTCTGCTGCCTACCAAGCTGTTCTACCATTCCTCTTCTAAACTGGAGAGGGAAGAGAGAAATATAATAAAGGGCTCATGAGTATAGATAAGGACAGGAAATCACTCAGCAATTATCATCCTGGTCAAAACAGACTATACTTGAGGAGAAATTGTTTGACTTATTAACAAACAATCAAAACAGAGTAGGGAAATGAAAAATAAAAACTGAATTTTAAAACACTTCCTGCCACCCCTCTCTTCTTCCTGGGTTTCTATGTCCTCCCCCACCAACAACTCAGGGGGATGACAAATGGGAATAAGGGTGAGTTAATTACAAATGGACTTTGTCACTGCTTCCTCTTAGTGAGAGGACTGCCACAGTGTGGGGTCCTTCCCATGGGAGATGGTACTCTACGAACTTCTCCAGTGTGGGTCCTTCATATGGGCTACAGTTCTTCATGAACTGCTCCACTGTGAGTTCCCCATGGGGTCACAAATTGTGACACTCAACTTGGCCAGACATGTGTTCCTCTCTCCAAGGGTTCCCAGGTCTTGCCAGGAACTTGGTGCAACGTGGGCTTCCTTCAGACATCCACCCACTCCAGGATGGGGTCCTCCATGGGCTGTGAGTGAATCTCTGCTCCCCTATGGACTCCATGGTAGGGTTGGAAGGGACCTTTAGAGATCATCTAGTTGAAACCCCTTGCCGAAGCAGGTTCACCTAGATCAGGTGGCATAGGAACATGTCCAGGCGGGTCTTGAAGACTTCTAAGGAAGGAGAGTCCACAACCCTTCTGGGCAGCCTGTTCCACTCCTCCATCACCCTCACAGTGAAAGAGTTTTCCTATTTCACTATTAAAAAAAAATTCTGTGGCTGTTTCATGTACATCAATGTTGTTGAGTTTTTTTTAATTTATCACTTCAGTTCAACCATTAAACTCATAAATCAACAATTTTAGTCAACTCCTTTCAGAACTTCCCTTTAGCCATCTTCATTGCAACCTGAAAGGGGAGTAGTGCTGAGTCACACATTGGTGAGAATGTTGGTGGGGAACTGATTCATCTGTCAGTTAGTTTCATCTGTCAAATCATTCTATAATATATGAATGCACTGCTACTATTTAAGGCTGTATGACCATCTAGTATGTTAGTGAATACTTGGTTCACATACATTTCCAACTGTAGGTAAGTAAGAGAATATAGTTCTAAAACTCTATTTTCTAGATTTGAGACTTTTTTTCCCTGCATATTCTTCCAGTCTGATATATTTCAGCTAACAAAGTGTAGACTAAATTATATTTGTTTCATAGATTTTCATTGTGAAGATTATAATTCAGTAGAACAGTACTGCAAAGCCTTTTTTTCTGAAGAATTGGTCTACAAAATTACTTCCAGTGTTATAGGTATTACTCCCAATAGCAAATATCCAATGTAGAATGAGAATTCATAGACTCAGACTTATTATTTCTTAGACTGTACTATAAAAAATAAATTTTAAAAAATATTGTAAAAGAAGCTACTCTTCATGAAAAGGCATATTAAGCAGCAATTAAAAATCTGATATCTCTCTATGCCCTCAGAGAGCAGATGAATGGGATCACTAGAGAAGTATTAAACATTTTCTAGTATCACATTTTAATTAACATTGATTAAAACAACAGTTTATATAGAACAAAATATTATTACTCTCCTAGGATACAGTAAAAAACAGTTTTCAAATAAATTGTTGTATTGCAACAGCTATAAAAAAATATCTTGGGCAACTGCTAACAAACTGTTAAGGTAAAATATTATTCCCTTTATCTGCTCACTGATGGATATTTCTTGATCTATTGTTCTTGATACAATTGGGATTTTTTTCTGTGATTCTTTATCCTAAGGCAAGATTAGGTTTTATAATATATCTTGACCCAGGTGACTTTAGTCTGGTTTTCTTCCCTCCCTTAGGTGCGTGCTATGAGTTTTTATTAAAGTAGTAGTGAACAAGGAAAAAGTTTTAATTAGGGAGAGTTGCTGAAATGATGTTTCATGTGTGATTTTTATTTTTTCATTGAGTAATATGATTTTGTGGTAAATAAAAATACTTACAAGATCTGACCACTCAAATTTAAGAGTAGATTTAAGAAAACAAAATAGCTAATGAACAGAAAAACAAAATTAAACATTATTTTTTCCCAAAAGAAATATTTCAATTTTTATTTTGAAACAAAGTATGATTTTTAATTTTTCAAAAATAAAATTGTCAAAATAGTTATTTGTCATGGGTTTATGTGGAGCCACTTTTTGCTTGGTAACAAGGGGAGGAGATTGCAGTTGTGTCTCCATAAACAGTTTCTGAGGTCAACTCACTTCCAACCCAGCCAGGCCAATCTGACACTTCTGCTATCATTATTTAAGCAGGAAAATCTGCAGTGGAAGACAAGGTGGAAGAGTGGTACAGGATGGAGATGACCATGCAGACTTTACAGTCAGAGAAGTAGGAAACAAGGAAGAGTGCCAGACCAGAGAAATCCCTGCAGCCTGTGGTGAGAACACAGGCTGTACCCCTGCAACTCATGGAGGATAATGGCAGGACTGAGAGCCACCAGCAGCTCCAGGTGAGTACGCCCAGACAAGCAGGAGACTGCATGAGGAGGCGGTCATGGTGCAGGCTGTGCTGGAGAGCCTGCAGGCCGCTCTGCAAATGCACGAGAGGTGCAGAGAAGCTGTAGCCCTCAGGATGACGGCACATCAGAGCAGCCCATGCAGCACTGTACAGCATGTGAGGGACTCTGAGGTGGAGCAGGGAGGACTGGTCAGGAGTCTGGCTGCCTTGAGGCAGGAGCCATTGGGAAGGGTCTGACTGAAATCTCCTTTCCCTGTGTCATGGTTTAGCAAGGAGTTGCTTTTGCTTGGTAAAAGGGGGAGCGGGTTGCAGTGAAGACCCAGTAAAAGTTTTTGGACTCTCCCCCTGCTCCTGGGTTCAGACCCACGCCCCGGCCCGGCTGGGCCAATCTGACGCCTCTGCGATCACTATTTAGGGACGGGAATTTGAAGTGCTTGTCAGGAGGTGTAAGGGTGATACAAGATGGAGGCGGCCATGCAGACCCCACAGTCAGGGAAGGAGGAAGGAAGGAGGAGCACCAGACCAGAGACCCCTCTGCAAGCCGTGGTGAGAACGCAGGTGGTACCCCTGCAACCTATGGATGGCAACGGCAGAACTGAGAGCCAGCAGCAGCAGCAGCTCCATGTGAGTGCACCCAGACGGACTAGAGACTGTGTGAGGAGGTGGCCATGGCACAGGCCATGCTGGAGAGCCTGTGCACCGCAGAGCAGCCCCACATAAATGGCAGAGAGGAGCTGCAACTTTTGGGAGTAGCCCATGCAGGTCTGCCATATGTGTGAGGTACTCCATGGACTTGCAGGGAAGACTGGTATGGAGCCCACCTGCCCTGAGGTTAGACAAACGGCAGAAGCTATCAGGAATGGACTGACTGAAATTTCCACTCACTGCCCCCCTGGGCCGTTCAGGGGGGACGGAGGTAAAAACACTGAGATCAGGGCTCTGAGCCCGGGAAGAGGGGAGGAGTGGGGAGCAGGTGGTCTTAAAGGGCTGGTCGGACTCTTCATCTCTGTACCATTCTGTGTTGTTTTGTTTAGGCTATGTTTTGGTGTTTTATGCTTTAGTTGGTATTAAATTTATTTTCTGTTTTCTTCCCCAAGCCCAGTAGCCTGATCTGTTTTGTCCTGCACCTTAAGTGGCAATTAAGCTCTCCCTGCCCTTTAGCAATCCTTAAGTCTTTGGTACTTGAGGCTAATCATGGTCTTTTGTTCCCTGATGGGCCTAAACCAGGACACCCTGCCACCCTGAACCTTTTAGGGGGATGGACGTAAAGAAACCAGGATCAGAGCTCTGAGCCTAGGAAGAAGGGAAAGATATGGGGACGGTAGTCTTAAAGAGCTGGTTGTGCTCTTCATCACCGTGCCACTGTGTTGTTTTCTGTTTGTTATGGTCTTGGGTTTTATAATTTGGTTGGTAGTGAATTAAATTAATTTCTTTTTTCTTCTCCAAGCCAAGTAGTCCTGTCTGCTTTGCCCTGGACCATAAGTGGCAATTGAGCTCTCCCTGTCCTTAGGAGGTTCCAAAGGTCCTTGGTACTTACAGCTGATCATGGTCCTTTTTTCCCCTAGATGAGCCTGAATCAGTTTCAGCACTAATTACAAATGAGTTATTCCAGATAATGTTATGTTTAGAAGAGTGACCCAGAAACTCTAATGAATGTTTACATTCATGTTTTAGTTCACATTAGCACTGTACCTTCAAAGTAAATTTTCTTATCATGCAATACCCCTGTGGTGCGTTGAGCCTGGCTGGGCATTAGGTGCACTCCAAGTCATTTTATCACTCTCTTCCTTAGCAGGACAGGCAACTGAGAAAATAAGACAGAAAAAAACTTACCAGTCAAGATGAAGATAGTTTAATAAAGTGACAATAAATGTCACTGAGAGAGCAAGGGAAAACAAAAGGTTTTATTCTGTTTCCCATCAACAAGTGATATTCAGCTATTTCCCAGGAAACAAGATGTTAGTATGTGTAGCAGTTGCTGGAGAAGACAAACGTCCTCCACCCTTCTTCTCAGCTTTTATTGCTGAGTAGATGTCATATGGTTTGGAACATCCTTTTGATCGATTTGGATCCCCATCCACGATCTTACCAACCCCCAGCCTACTGATGAAATGGGAAAGGGAATGTTGGAGAGATAACCTTGGTGCTGTGCAAGCAGTAGCCAAAACTAGATTGTAACAACATGTTTCTAGCTACAAATACAAAGCACAGCACTATGAAGACTTTTTATGAAAAACTTGACTCTCTCTCAGCCAGACCCAATACAACTATTCTCTGCTTAACACTATTTAAGTGTTGTGACATTCACACTGAATTTTCTTCTGTTCTCTCTGGGCCAGAAGACAGGCGTTAGAAGTGTGTCTGATGTACCACAAAAGCTAGTAGACATTTGAACCATGGATCAAACTACTGTAAATATTGTATGCTCAGCACTAACTCTTTTACCCTAAAGAAAGAGTTCTACTCCTCTTGTGCCACACTGTTTGCTAATGTAGGCAAGAGCTTGAAGCTCTTATCCTATGGACATGACATGGAATGAGAGTAAAGTGATATCTAAACAAAAGTTGTGGAGAAACTCTACCCAGAGGCTGACCTTTTCTCCCTCAGGAAACCAAAGGGAAGGTATTAATGGTAGATTCTGAGAGGAAGTAATTGAAGAAAAACAACCTTATATGAGTATCCCTCAAAAAGAGCAAATAAAAAGGCATAACACAGTCACTGAGAAGATAAAGAGTGGAGTAGGACCAAAGATAAAAATTCGCTGTACATGGTATAGATAACATGAATTTTGGAACATCCTTATAAGAAATCTTTTTTTTTTTTTAAATCTGAAAATTGCTCTCTAAGGAAAGAGCCATAAACACTCAAAATCTGTAGAAAATGCTATAACAGTAAATAAAGAACCTTTATGTGTCTTGCTCTTAAAAAGGCAACAACTGAGAATTGATTTTGTTACACTGTGTAAGTAGCTTCACAGGAAGAAAATACATGCCACTAAAAGGCTGTTTAATCTAGAGGGGGAAGACCTACTAAAAATAGTGTCTGGAAGTAAGAACTTCACTATATTCAGATAAGAAATAAAGCATGCAGAAATAACACTATGTCTAATTAAGTACTGGAACAAATTATTAGAGACATGGAAGATTTTCTGTGTCTATTTGTCTTGAAATAACATCTATCCAGTGGCCAAATGCAAATTAAAAAAAAAAAAAAAACCAGTATAGAATCATCGAGTAAAACTTAAACACTTGCAGTATACTAAAAGTAATACTGGCTTATGGTTATGTAGTTATGGCTATGGATGTGTAGTTCTGGCTATGTAGTTGCTTATGGTCAGTAGTTCTTAGATATCTTCAGTTTGGAGAAAAAAAAAAAAACAATAAAAACCAAAACAACAAAACTGTCCCAGTACAACTTTTAAATGCTCCACTATGCAGTCCACTGAGATGATTGATGCCTCTTTCCCATAATTTGCCACCACTCTGAACGATTTTGCCTCATCTCTGCATAAATGGATCCTACGTGGTGTTTTTAATCCAGTGAACAAATTCAGTACATTCTTAGGCACTTCCAGTCAATTTTTACTTTGGCTGGATACATCTAGTTTTACCCTTAGTAGGAGTTTTTTTTAGAAGTTATTTTTTGTGCGATATATAACTCTGGAACTAAGAGAATGGGAGCAACAGAAACATAGTTTAAGCCTGAAGATTTGTTAGCTTGTGTAGAGAAAAAACTCTTGAGCTTTTTGTATTGAGGAAGTGGGAAGATTAAGCATATGTTTGCACTTGCTACCATATTTATTTGCATATGCTGCCTTTTAGATGATCATATGGTCCTTTTACCTTTTGGCAAGATGATATATTCCAAAGAAATACTACAATGTGATCAAAGTTTGTAAAATTCAGTTATCACATGTTATGCTTTCTTCATCTGTTTATTGTATAGAACTGCTAAAACTATACACAGCTAGTTAAACCCATTACGATTAGTTTTTCAGTGACTTCAATTATAGCATACTCATGTGGATTCTATATGGTATGTCAACCCCCAGATTCACAAAAGCAATGGGATCCTTTGGAAATGTATCATGGCTCTTTAATCTATAATAACCAATATCGTTAGACCTGTGGTGTTAGCAAAATAATCTCTCAGTGAGTCTTCTGCCTTTCAATCAACAAAGAGATTGGGGATGGTCAACTGAGAACCAGGACAACTGGCAGGAACTGACTTTAGCCAACTAACTGGTGTGTATTTAGTTTCATTTTGGAAGGAGGGGAAATAACTCTGTCTGGCATAAGCAGGTGACATGTTCATTAGTTATCCATGTTTTTCAATATAAAGAGGGCTCTTTTAATAAATCTTACTGTTTTCAGCAGTGTTTAATCCACTCAACAAATTATTATGCTTGCCAAATACAATGAATAGACCATATCTTTGTGTTTCAGTTTAATTTACTTTTGTGTAAAAGAGAAAATTAAAATAGCTTTTCAGAAAAAACTGTGTCTCTTTTGTGTTATAGTGACTACCCTGAAAAAATGGCTATTGCACCAGATCACAAAACGCAATCTTACACAGATCATAAAACATAAAAACGTAACATAATAACTACAGTGGCTCAGACCAAGGGTCCAATTGGCTCCCCACCCTGACCATTTGCTATCCTCTGGGATCGGAAGAAACTGTGAAGAACTAGTCCCATTTACTTATCCCTTGCTACTCATAAAGTTACAGAAATCTCTTCTACTCTGTTATCTCTACTGCAACATTAAGAGCCCATGTCTTCATTGTTTGTGGGTTTTTTTTTCTTCCTTATGTGGAAGTTGTCTCATGCTTGTATTTTATTGCATTTCTATCAGCCTCATCAAGTTCTTTGATAGCTTTTTTTTTTTTGAGCTTCACAAAAATCAGTTCACAGAGAGACAAATTGATACTTTCTATTTTGTTTTCTATTCCACTCCTAATAAACGATAACATTTGTTTCCCCTTTTTTAACTGCTTTAAGGCACTGAGACCTTCATAATACTATCTATTGTAACACCAAAATTTCACTTCTCAGAAGTAACAATCTGTTCAGAGTTTATTGAATTAGGTAAAGAACTGGAATATCTTTTGCTATAGTTGAGTTTGGGGTGAAATATTAATACAAAATAAATGTGGATAAATCACTAAGCTTCCTGAGCACAATCAGTGGAGAAGGGCTGTTTCAGAAATTATTCAGATCAGGAGACTGAATATGTTGCCTGTTTTCCTAACAATATGATTGCTTAAGACACAATCTGGCTCAATAACAGAGCTGCCAGAGGCAGACTTATTTTTAAATAGTGATAATTTACAAAATATAGTCCTGTTAAAATGCAATCCTATTGAACGAATGGGCAATGAAGCCCCAGCCAAATAATAGTCTAGATATTGTTACTAACACATAGATGTAGATTTACTGACTATGAAATACAAGAAGCTTTCCCATTAACATGGCTGACTGAGGAAAAGACTTTTCGGATCATGTGAGGCACAGGTTTTTTGTGGGTTCTCGAGACCACATCATGGCTGGACTGAACTCACTCTAAACCACAGAGTCAATTTTTTACTTTTGTCATGTACTTGTCAATCAACCTCCTTCACAGCTGAGAAAAGAGATGTGAGTATTCCAAAATCTATTCTTTGTTACTCTCAGGTTCTGTCATGAAAACAAGAAGTTGTCTCATATAAGTGGGAAATAAAATATAAAACAGTTCTGGTAATGTTCATTTTGGGAAGATTTAAAAGCTATCTAGCCTTTACAGTCAATAACAATATGAATCAACATACTAAAGTAGCCAAACACGAGGCAGCAGCTTGATGTTATATCAGGCTTGGAAATTCATAAAGCTACATTGTTGTTTATGGAGAATGCAATTATTAACCTCACTTATTTATTTGCTCAAATTACTTTGCCTTAAAATATATGAAACCTGAAATAAATGTCATATTCAGAGGAATATGCTTATTAAAAAAAACAAAGTGATAATGAACAAGCCAGAACTCAGTCATTACAGTGGTACAGCATAATGCAAAATTTTATGTACTGTGTTTTAGCTATCAGACAAAATATTTAAATACATTAGATCAGAACAGAAAATGATGAATGGACATACTGGTACCTGTACACACTAATTTTCAAAAGGACAACACAACAAATAATGGCTTTAGTGATAATGAAGTATATAGATCTTGCTTAGGGGAAGAAAATCCCAGCTCTGCCTTGCACAACAATTATTTCAATTCTATTTAGGTGATCGCAATATCATTATGCCCCTAATACGGTCGTATCTGACCCTCAGTAACATAAAAACCTGAAACAACACTTAAAAATAAAGATTCTACAATAAAATAGAGAACTTTTTCTAATAATTGAGTGTTAATTTTTTTTTTTCATGATAGCCACATATTTGGTTTACGTTTGCCTTTTCATTTTTGCTGGTTTTATAATAGAAGATTTCTTATATACCCATGGAAGACAGACAAATGCATAGGCACTTTAAAAATATTTTTCCTAAGGTCAACTACATTTAAAATTAAATGTGCATTCTGTTTCCCATTGTACTATGTAATAATTCAGAGTAAATGATAATGTATTATGTTGTAAGTCCATAACCTTAGAAAATAAGAGCCCAGTTGGTGCTTGACTTACAAGAGCAAAACAAGCTTGCAGAGCACAGGTCTGTGTTGTTTGGCAAGTAGTCAATAAAACTGTACCTTACGACTTTCTTTCCTAAAGGTTCTAATCAAAACAATTTATTTCAGGCATGTAAACTCTGCTTTTTAGACTGCAGCTATTGTCAGTGTACGGTATCAGCATCTGCAGTAGCTACAACCATGCTAAACTGAGTCCCAGAGCTCCCCCATCTGTCCCAGTAATAGACAGATATCCTGCTACATCAATGTAGTGTCAGCTACAGTAAAAAAAGTGGCTTTTTTAAGATTTTACTACCCTTTACAATAGCAATTTGAATTACTGAAATCTTTTCCATTCTAAGCACTATATTTCAACAGAAATATACAAAGAAAATAATTAAAAGTGTGACTCTGTATGAATAAACAATAATGAGAAAGGAATGCAAATCGAAAACACAACTATACATAGTCACAGAATCACAGAATCTTAAGGGTTGGAAGGGATCTCAAGAGATCATCTAGTTCACCACGCTGCAAGAGCAGGACCTCCTAGAGTAGGTAAAAATGAAATTAGACAGAAAAGTGCAGGCAAATATTTAGCAAACTAAAAATCTTTAGAGTGAATATATGCAGCTGTGGGGAATTGTTTTTTATTGTTAAAATGCCCCTGTTAGCTCTCTACTCTGTGTTTTTTTAGGGCTGGAACAAAGCTTATGGCCATTTTATCTTAGTAGTGTAACCGAATGCTTTTCACACTAGAAATAAGACTTGACGACATATATTCGGAAAACCTGCAATCAGATCCCAGCCTAAGCAACCTTAAAAAAAAAAAAAATTAAAAAAAAATTAAAAAAAAAAACAACGAAGAAAAAAAATATTTTTATGCAGCTTACCTAAGGGAAACTTACTCAAAGAAATTGAAGAGTCTCCTATTTTATATTCTTGTTGTGCAAACACAGTGGGTGCCCACTTGCCCTGTTATGCTGTCAGACTTGAGAGGATGGTATCACTCCTTAAATGAGTTCAGCTCTGATTTATCTTAGATGAACAGCAAATATCTTTCAGGCTAACTATCTTTTCTCAAGGTTAAATAGAAAAACAAGTAAAATATAAAGTACATATGGAGGAACATCTAGTTACAGCTTCCTGTATCACCAACTGTCTCGGACTAGCTCCTAACTCATGGATACTCACTTCTCTCTGGAAGCTGTAGTAAAAGACAGAAATAGCCTCACTACTCTTTCCTACTGACTGACCTTTTCCAGCTAGTCTCCTGCCAAAGAATAAACAAGAACCTTAATTTTGTTGAAAGGTCTGGTTTTATAACTGGAGAAATAATATTGGAATGTCAAATGGAATATAGTAGTACCTTGGATAAAAGGTTTTTAAATAGTTAAACAGTTATGTGGTTGACCTAAAAATAACATTACTCACCAAATTCTTCAGTGCTTTGATGGTTTGTGCTTAGTTTGGGACACAGACCACAGTCAGGTATAGGTGTGTCCATATACAAGGGTTTGCTAGTTTTCAAGTGATTGTTTTTTTTTTTTTTTTTAGGAACATCATACAAGACATCAGAGAAGCTTTTTGTGGATCTGGTCTTCTAAGTGAACTGCTAACATCAGAGCATCACTACATACTTACAAAGTTAATTTTTCTTCAGTTAAACACATTCTACTCTTTTATTGGAACAAAAGAACTGATATACCATGTTAGCCCACTGTTCTGTGGGTCTTCCCACAGCTCAAGTTTGATGAGGAGGTGTCCATTATTTAAACTACATTAAGAAGAAAACAAACAAGCAAAAAATATTACTGCATATTCCTGAACTTTATAACAGGAAAACTAGGCAATATAATTGTTACTCTAAATCATACCTACAACTGAGACAGATGTTTCTTTTCTGTAAAATCATAGCATCATAGAATAGTTTAAGTTTGAAATGAACTCTGGAGGTCATCTTGTGCAAATCCCTGCTCAAAATCCATGACTATGCAATGCCAGAGATGGCTAAATTCAGTGACAGAGAGAACATAAAATACCTCAGTATATTCAAGTAATACAAGGTCCAAATGAATGCATGCTTATGTAAGCAAAAAAGCCAATATCCGTTCTATTTAGCCTTCAAGTAGAAGTGAGTGGATAAACTTTATGCCAAATATAGAAGCACATAATATTTGGCAAAATCTATAGAAAAAAAATACAGTAACTGTTTATTGATATTTACTTTTCTTGAAAAATTAGACTATTCTTTCAGAGGTTCAAGGAACGCTGGTATTGAAGTAAAAAAAAAAAACAAATATTGTGGATCTATCTAAAACAAGTCAGTTAATAGTGGGATGCACTCATTTTTGAGGAGGAAGAAATGGAGATAACTCCTTTCAAAGACTTCCACAAGCTGCATGTTGATTTTACTACAATACTTTTAGGATGGTAGTGCTGAAAGTGGCATGGATGAAACAAAGAATCTGATCTGGAATTTGGAAAGGTTATATTCACCCGAGCAACTACTGTACTAGACTAGAAGCAAGTTCCAAGCATAAAAACAATTGGAGCTGAGGACATGACATCTGCAGTTAATTTATTTCAAAAGATATATTTCATATTAGCCCTAGTCAGGTCTTATCTGAACACCTATTAGCAATTTCAGGCTCACCAGACGCTCTTTTCAGAACTCCAATTGAGTTTTGTCTGAAGGGAATTCAGCTTGTGTGCTCTGAAACTGTTTTGTGGTGCAAACAGGGGTGTGGTAAACTGGGAAGACCATTTTGCTTTAAAAACTCATTGCTCTCCTATCTAAAACACTGACATAGGAGCACCAAAGAGAATTACAAATAAACCTTCTGAAGTGGAGAATTAAAAACATAAATTTCTTCCAGCTCCTAAAGGATGACCTTAAAAAACTCTGAATCTTTTGGGAGATATATTTTCGTACTCTGTTGGTGTCAAAAGCTATTATTTGATTTAGAATTCTAACCAATGCTGTACTAGTTTCATCAGGGTCCTTAATCTTAGCACCCATCTACCTACTTGGGTTTGAACCTCAGTGTGATCTGATTCCCACCACCAGTGTGACTTCCACATCATAAACTGACATCATGGCTGCTCTCATTCAAAATTACTGAAGTGGCTTTTAATAAAATTGTCAAGTTGTAAAAACAGAGGAGAGATTTAAATCTGAGGTCCCTTCTTAAAGATCCTTTAGGAAGGTGATTGTTTTTTTTTTTAAATTAGATTTTTTTTCATTAGATTTAATGAAGCTGCCACATCTCTTTTATAGGTAGAAACTAGAACTAGATGTAGCCTTTCCATGGTGATTTGGGTTCCTCTTTGCCTATTCTGTGATTTAAATAAAATCAATTTGTATTGAATATATTCAATGAATATATTGTATCAAATATTGGAATACAACTCTCCAATTTTACAAAAAGGCATATCTGATGGAAAGTGCTATATCATGATCCCTGTGCAAAAGAATATTTGTACTGAATGTCTGATAGTAAATACAGAAACTGTTTGAGAAGTAAACATTCTCTCTCTCGGTGAGCATCTAAACCATAAAATAGTACAGACAAGGTACCATTTTTCTTCTGCAAGGTGGGATGACATTAATAAGAGAAATGTTGAAGGCTCACTCATCCCCTCAAAAAAAAATCTGATCAAATTTACCGATCCTCCTTGAGAGACTAGGGGACCTGTACCTTTTTTTTTACAGCAGGAGCACATAACAATTTTTGCTGTCTCCAGACTCATTACTCTTGTTGCTTGTCAGTTAACTGAGAGACCTCAAATTAAGGCCTCCTTTTCAACTGTATTTAAAATGTAAGTTAAAATTGTTGTTCTAAGATACAAAGAAGCAGAGGTACCTATCATAGCTAAAAGAAACACTCTGAAACAGTGGAAACACCATTTCTCCCCCAGTGCTTCATTTCCACTATTTATTGATTCTGCTACCTTTCCTGTTGCTTTTGATTCTGTTCCAACATAAGTACTCTTATTTAAGAAATCTGGGTAAGACTAGATTTTAGACATGGATGAAATGTGATAGTAGCCGGTATATTGATGTTCATCATTACAACACTTGAGCCCTTTTGTTAAATCAAAATTATTCATTCTTAAGTACACAAGTTTTCCAGGTCAAACAAACAAGCAACACACATCTCTTCCCTCAGTCTTTTTGGATTCTTCTCTGTATTGCTAAAAATGCTACAATTTTTTTTTCTACTTTTTCTCAGCTTAAATGCAATAGTACAGGAACGTTATGCAGCTAAGAGTCAGCAGCAAAGACTAGAGAAAAGTAATCCTCTCTGCCTTGTACTGCAAGACTTTCACATTTTAAGTTCATTAGTTCATTAAAAAAATAGTGTCCGGTAAAATCTAGCTGTAGAATTATAACAGCTTCAATAAATCAGTATTTATCATTGCAAAAACTCATCTTCTAAACCCAGCAGGATTAAACAGCAGATCTCTCCCAAACACCTTAATGCTGCTGCTGGAATAGCTTAACACTGTGTAGAAACAGTGATTCAACATATTAGGCAACACACATTTGAACAAGAAAGTCCTTACTGCCAGCTCTGCAGTCATATATCTTCTGTCTCTGATGCACTGTATACACAGATATGCTGAACTCTTCACTGTGATTCATGTTCTCAAATGGCAATTTCTAAAAATTCATGGCAAGGAAGGATTCCATGCCCCATCCACCCAAAACTGCTGTAGCTGTGTTTCAACCAGTGAAACCGAGTTCTCTCTTTTTTACTTTTTTTTCTCCATACATATCTCTATCTGTATGTATATATTTTGCACATGTTTGCCTTTATTTGCCATGTGAAATATCTATGAAGCTGACTTGCAAGCAATAGCAGGGAAAATTTTGCTCCTACATTATCTTCAGCTTGTCTATAGAGATTTTTTTTTTTTTGACAGCAACAGTAGTTGAGTACATAATGATGCTATAGATAGGCAAAAAGGAAAATGATGGGGTTTTTCTTCTACAAAAATAGGAAGCAAAACTGCTCAAGTGATTTGTCACTTTGGTTTTACTGTCTGGTAAGAGTTACAGGTACTGGACTCATTTTGCCCACCTTCCACTGCAGGTCCAGAGACAAAACAGGTTGCAAAAGAGCTTTTTTTTGTGTGTGTTATTGATGTGTTGCTGAATCCTGTGAGAACTTTGCAAGCAGTCTGTCAAATCCATTATAATTGTACCAGTTTTCATATAAGGAAACCTTTCATATATCAAACAGGATCAGACTATCAATGCTGTATATATATACGTGTGTGTACAGAGGCAGAAAGCAAGACAAAGGGAAATATAAATAGTTATCACAAATACAACCTCATGCATTTGCTGCAACTGTCAACTGATGTAAAAGCCTCTGAAGGTAAAAAATGCTTATTGTTGGTATGAATACATTAAAAAAAAAAAGGTTATAGCACATTCCTTTCAATGACTACAGGTCATTCCTTTGTCATTCAATGACTCTTTAATTGCTGATGTTATTAACTGAACACTACCTGTGTTCAGTTGACACTCTAGTCAGGTGAAATTCGTTCTTAGACTTTAAAGGAAGAAAAGGAGCATAAAGAATGAAGAAGAGATGTAAAATTAGTCACGAGCATCAAAGGATGCCATGAAACAGAGGCATTAGCCTTTCAGAAACTTGAAATTTTTTAAGTCATTTCTCTAGGAAATTAAAACAAACAAATAAACACCTGAGAATCTCAGAAATTCCTTTCACCTTGCTTCTTTGAATGCTTCATGGCAAAAACAAGTCTGATTTCTTATGTGGCAAGAACTAAATGACCTGCAGTGAAACAATGTAACACTGTTAACATTTTTCCTAGTTTAAATTCCTTTTGGAAAACAGTCTGGAATTTTGCTTGTGTAAGGATAAAATTGCTAGTTACAATCAGTGAGTTGTTGAACAACTGAAAAAGCTCATCTCCAGGATGCTAAACAGGTGGTTCAATAGTTTGTTGGCTTCTTTGCTTTTCTAAGTGTTCTCTGACAGCTCCAAGGAATACTGTCCTGGATGGAAAAACTGGTGATTTTACTCTCAAGTAGCAATTATCTTCTCCAAACCTCAGATGGCTTTGACACAGCTCATTGACATGTCGTGCTTACAACTTTCATTCTTTCACCCAGTCCTACCTTTTCTCCTTTCTCTGAAGAGCTTTTCTGCTTAGCGCAGCTATTCACAATCCTTGCCAGCTCACTACGGGTCCTTCACATCAACTAAGTGCTGCAAGAGCATTTTTACTGTGTCTGTATGTATGCACATACCTTTTCTTTCTGTTTGAATTGGTTAGATACTGAAGACTTGAAACTCCATCGCAGCAGACTTTGATTAAGGCTGATTTAGGTCACTGAGTAGCAGTGATGAGGGATATGCTCTTCAGGAGCCCTCCACAGTTTCCTGGTGTGTTGTGTTTAATGAATGGTAGTAATTAACCATGACCAACCTTGTAATTACTAACATGTCACTGTTAATGAGATCGTAACTTCAGCTATTACTTTGAAAACACTGATTTAATCTATGCAAACAAAAATAATTTAAAATATGATTAAAAATGTAGGTATTATGACTACTACAATTTTTATAACCAAATTACCAATTTTCAGTAAAAATTAATTTGAAGCAAATTAATACTGTTGATGTACTGAATTTTTAATTGGATACATTTGAAAATGTAGGTGATATCTTAAAAGCAGATTTCAATTTTGATGCTTATTGGTTTGGATTTTGACTTTGATATCCTGTCTAATTTTGCTTTTAGCTCCGTTATTTGTCCTAAAAGTAGTAAAATCTCCAAATTTTAACTGGACTATTTAGCTATACAGCTAAGAAAGAATAATGCAGGGGGCTTTGATTCCTTCCTTCCTTCCTTCCTTCCTCTCTCCTTTTTTTACCAAGCCTCATTTTTTTATTTCTCAATCAAGTTTTGGTAATGGTGAGCATTGCATTTCAGAGTGCAAGCTTCCTCTTAGAGAAAATCTATAAGAATTGTTCGTTTTTCAAAATCACGTCTATTTTAACTGTGGTTACAGAAACTATTCCATCTGAGTTTCCATTAAAGGTGTGCTTATCTCGGAAGTAAAGGTATAATTTCTTAATTATTATTTTTGTTTAATCCATTAAAAATAGAATTTGAAAAAGCAATCTTCAAGAGATAGGCCTGAAAAATGAAATTATGATGTGTATCTACTGTAGCATTTTAGGTCTTTTTATGCAGACAGGTGATGGGAAGGCAAAGGCCAAACATAAAAGCTCTGATTCTGAAACTACATAGTACCAAAGAATATCAGAATTATTTGCTTTGACTACTATAACACTTTTACTTCACTCATAGTACTAGACTCATGGCCTAATTTTGGTTGCTTGGTCTTGCTATTCCTCTTTGTAAACTCTTTCACTTGCAGGACTCCAGATTGCAAGTGTTTTCCTTGTTTCTTAGTGTGGGTCTGCTTATTTCTGTGCATTCCACCTTCTGGAACTGCAATAGAAAATTAAGATTCTGAGTTTATATAGACCTAGTATATTTCTGAAACTGTTTGATTCACCAGATTGTTTTAAAACCAAATCTGACATTGACTGTGTTCCCAAAGAAGAGAAAAATCATTGACATTTAGAGACTGTTCCCTGTTACACAATAATATTCTTTCTCATCAGAGAAAATAAACAAGACACAAGTTGTCAAATAGATCTTTCAAAATGCCACTCAGAATTTTCATTTCGATTTTATTTTTTTCTTATCTTGAAACTAAATATTAGCCCCATTGAAGTCAGTATTGAACTCCCTTTCTATAAGGTCAACCACAAATCAGTTTGTGGGTAGCTTACACTTCTTAATGTCTTTTCTAAATATCCTTCTCACCAAGTACTGTTATCCTGTCAGAGAGCCTCTCATAGGCTGACCACAGCTAACTATGGACATCTATTCTGAGGAAAAGATATAAGATCCTCTGCTTCCTCAGAATATACAATCTTCAGGAGGATTGTGCTAAAGAATGTAAGCAATAAGAACTTGAATTATGCATTAAACACAAACTCAGGGAGGGAAATCTGGTATGTGTAAGCTTCTGTAATAGAAATTTAGTAAAAAGTAAAACCCAATATCTTCGTTTATCTGGCTTTTCTGAAGGATACTATGAAATGACTTCATTTGAGTCTGTAAGGATTGACAAAGAGCATCTCTGAGAGTAGCTGGCTATTCTGTTTAGTCAACAAAAGCAATAGCTGGAAAGTAAAGCAAATCAAATCCAGACAGGAAGTAAGACTTTTTCTTTAAACTAGGAGAGCAACGTCATTGCAACAATTTTGCTCAATGTCTTTTTTCTTCTTTGAAGCCTCAATGAAGAGGCAGTAAATCCAAGCTTATCTGTTTTTTTCAAGTGTGTCTGCTGGTTTAGTAAAAACCAGTTCAAGTTTTCAAATATATCTCACAGATGCAGATGGAAACTATCAAGAGTCTGTGAGGTAAATTCCTATTGTTCCAGAAATGTAGGTACTGCAGTTGATGACACTGCTATATTAGTACATTGGAATTTGGGGTTTAGGAGCTGCTGTTCCAAAACTGGTCATGATGAACGGGCTTATAGACCTCTAAAACAGTTGGAATAACATTTCATTTGCAATTATGTTGGACTCTTGCATATCAGAATGGCAGGGAAGACATTACTTCAACTGCTAGATCACTTATTAGAGCTTAAAGACAGTATAAGAGAGTCATTGAGATGATAGCATTGTGAATATAATTACATTTAGCCTTGGGAGACGAATATATATAAAAAGTTTATTGCAAAGTTAGAAAACACGAAAATAAAGGCATTTGACATTGCAAAGGCTTTATCGTGGGCTATATTTTAGGAGGCAGCTACAACAGTAGGTTACTATTAGGAATATATTAAAAGTTCATCCATAAGTTCTTCCAGCTGCACTTCTTAATTAAAACAAGTACTGATGTTCTTCAGTTATAAAAATGGCACTCTCTAGACTTGATACAATCTCCTGTGAATTACCCAACAACCCATTGACTGAACAGAGGTTAAAACTCTTCCTGACGGGATCTGGAGAGCATCTCCTCTTCCATGAGTTTAGTTAAGGTACATTAAAGACTTCAGCTGGCTGACGCCAAGGTCAGCTCCTTCACTAACATGAAATGTTGGGAAATGAGCTAGAAATAAGAGTCTTTTCTCTCCTTTTCCCTATGAGCTGCTTTTAGTCAGCAGCTTTCTGCCTTCATCCTCACCTGAGCTACATCACAGCTGTAACAGCTACATCTATAACTGGTCTTCTGCCTCCCTGATCCAGACCTGGACATCACTTTCTGGTTTGACCTTGACTCATCCTGATAGACTTGCTGCATCATCATTGGCCTGCGACTGGCCCTGATGCCTGTTTCCAGACCTGATTTTTACCCTGATTTTCATGTTTCAACATCCTGATACCTTGCAGATGAAGCCACTGCTCCAGCTGCTTTTCTGCCATCGTCATTCTCGGGTCTTCTTCCTTTGTGGCAACTCTGCCCTTCGGACTTGCTACTGTGGTCTCCCCCACCCTTTGGTGGTAAAATGGCATGTTTCATTGTAAGTTGTGTTTGGATACTTTAATCTTTATGAATCTATGAACTATTATGTTTAATAGAAATTACAGAAGCAAATAGTTCAACACTGCTTCTTAATTAAGACCAGGCATTGGCTTTTCTCCATCATGAATTCAATGTGTTTGAAATTATTGGTTTTTAACCCCTTTCCCACTCGATCACAGTATCTAAGAATCAATTGGGGTTTGATCACTAAATGTCTGTGCACCTGGACCTCAGTTACTTCATGAAGCGAGCTCCACTGGTATAGAATACAAGGATCAGGCAAACACAAATATAAGTATATCCTCTACTTTTTGGTATGAGAATATGCAACCAGTAATACATTAAGTTTATCCCAGCTTACAATATCTGAACATTTTGAATAGACATGAGAGATGTTACTGTTCATGTTCACAAAAAGATGTTAGTCTAGATTTGCATCTAACCTCAGAGATGTACATAATACTATTCGTGTTAGCCTGAGGACAGCATAGCACAGGAATAGAGAGAAGTATAGTGACACAGTGGGGAATAGCATAGATTAAAATAGTGAATGAGGGGAGAATCTTCAAAAATTGTGGAACTAGCAAAAGGCATAAAAATAAGAATGCTTAAAAGTCAAAGGAGAAATAAGCCATTTTCATGAAGGAAAATAACATTTGCCTAGAAAAGCTTAGTAATCATTGCCACCAATATCTGGAAGCTCTACAAAGGGACAGTTTAATAATTTATTATTACAAAGCACAGTTCATCTGTTTATTCTCTTCAGTGTGTGTTAATGTGTTTCACAAAGTTCAAATATGAAAGATATGGTTGTAATTCCATATTTGATATAAACACTTTTAGTAAGATCTCTTTCTAATTACATTTTATGAAACAGAAAAAAGAAAACAGTTAGCATAACTCTGTGTTTTCCTATGTGCACACACTTAAGAGAAAGTAAAGTTAGATAATAAAAAGCTATGTACATAAGAAGGTTAAATGTGAAGAGATAGCATTATATCCTACCTTAGTCCCTAACAATTGTTACAGAAAAATCTATATTTTTCCACATTTTTTCACTTTCATCATTTTAATAATTCTCAAAATTGCTTTGTCCTATTTTTTCTCCAAAACAGCTTTTTTGGAAGCAAGTAGAAGATCAGTTTTTCTACTCTAACTCTGCTATGTGCACTTAAATACACACCTATAAGTGAGTGAATTCATCTATTTATTTATGGTTCATATCCATGCTGTTAATTTAGATTTCAAATAAAGTCTCCAATGAATCAGATGATTGTTTTTCTATTTTGATATCTAGCCAAAGACTAGGATTTCATGCTAGAAACACCTTTATAGATTCTTAGATACATCTAATAGCACTTCAGAGAAGAACTCTTTTTGCTTTCAGTAGTTCTGCTTTAAATTAAATATATGCTAAAGAGATTTGCAGGGCTTAGCTGTACAAGCAGCTAAAAATTCTACTTACCAGAAAAAGAGTATTTATATTTGAGCAATTCATACTGACTTTCTGATGAAAATTCAAGACTCTCAAGGAAATGTGAATTTCAAGGAATTATATTTTTTTGTTCATCTAAGTGGAGCAGCAGGACTTTTTTTGTGTATATAGTGTTTGGGTTTGGTTTTGTGGGGTTTTTTGCATCAGAGAAGTCTGATTTCCCATGCTCAGTAAGGGAAATAAATTACTAGGAACTGCCTACCTGTGTGAAACATATCTCTCACTTTAAATGACTGGAAATTTCAAATGGTCCTTATGCTAGTCATATATTTTACTGAAGATACTTGGATACTGTGTGTATCACCAGGTTTTGCAGTATGTATTCAGGACACTACAAATCTTTTCCTGATTAGCAGCATCTCTGCCTCTGCTGTTGGACAGAGGCAAGCCTAACTATGGGAGAGGCTTGGTCTTAAGCCATCTCAGTATCAACAAATCTTTGCAGACAACTAGACAAGAAGAAACCTGGATGTTTATCTGCACAACATAGAAAGGAAGCTGTAGTTAAACGTGATCCAAATATCTTCAGTTCTCAATAAACATACAATATCATTTAAAATCTATTTAGAACGACAGCCTTCATTTGTCTTCCAAAACTGAAAGAAAAATGGTGAAAAATCTATTAGATGTGGACCATCTATTAGATGTGGAATCATAATGTCTGAGGCATAAGCTATATATGGGCTTTTTCCAGATGGTTCTACAGACCAAGGCTTAAACATGGGGAAAAAAAAAGAAATAGTACAAATAGCTCTTTGAAGATTACTTTTGTATATGCCTCAGAAAAAACATAGAGTAGAAGATAAATAAAAATAACTCACAGAAACACAGTATAAAATCTGACACTTCAAAACACCAGGTTCTTTTATCCCCAGGGAGATAAACAGAACTGTTGAAAACTACATTAGTGATATTTTATGGTATAGTCTTAACATCTAGGAAGGAAGTTTGGCTGTCTGCCACCAACTTCTTAAGTAGGCAACCAACATCTTACAGCAAGAAAACTCATGTTTATTTCACAATATTTTAGGGATGTTCTTTCTTTAATATGTTAGCTTGTAATAGGAGTTTTCTTCAAGAGGTTAATAAAGCCAGGTGTAATTTTGAAACTTTTGAACAGAAAACTACATTGATCTACAGTTCTTTTCAGTTGAGCCTAGTTTCTGATTTCCTACCTACTTCTTTTTTCCTCTGGTTCTACCTTTTAGGTTTTGAACATGTAGGTAAGTACCAAACATGTCTCAGCCTAATATCCTACAGATCTCATTAAAATTGTTACATGCTGACTGGAGGAGAAGAGCACAAAGCTTTAAGGTAAAGGCTTCAGCATGGCTATACTGTATTATTGTTATTGCAAATACATGAGCATTTGCACTGCTCATGAAATGACTTTTACATATGTGAATTTCATATTTTTCATATTAATGTATGTGCATGACAAGATTTATAAATCAATACAGAAGCAAGCAAGTAAAATGGAGACTAGGTCTGCATCTCAGTTACAGAACTAGTGGATCAATGGAATAGAAAGTTTTAAGTAAACTTTAAACTAACTGGTCCAGGTACCTTAAGTTGTATAGACCTATGATCACAGAACACATTGCAGGCTAACTTGCTCTGATTTCCTCTGTATGTCATTGTAAATTCAGAGTAAGGCTGGAAGCTGAATGAGTATAGAATTTGTGTGTATATATATCATGATCCATTGTCTTTGCAATGGGTACTCTCCAAATAAAAACTGCAGGCAGGGAAACCCAGAACTTTTATCATCTTCCCTTATGGTTTTATCCAAACCTCACAAGCAGTGTTACTAATTTGTTATTCCATATTAACAAATGAAATAGATGAGATAAGATTAAGTGAATGTTTCCATCATGTCAGTATTATTTATGAGAAAGAGGTTGTTTGCTCTTGATCCTGCAATTATTCAAGCATGGGAGAGGCTTATATATAATATATACCATGTCTTTCTTGCACAAATACTGCACACCAAAATGTGTGGTGCAATGTGTGTCTTTAAGGAAGTCTAATTATTTAACAAATCTTCATGTTATATCCTTTTTCATTTGTTATTTCATCATTTTTCCTTTTGTGTATATGTGCTGGATTGCTATTTATACAAGCACGTGTTCTTTTAACAGGTTTATTTCTACAGCAAGGACAGAGCTGAGTGGCTGAGTAGGCTGTAGCATAATTGCAGATGGGATGCACACTGTGAAAAAGCTGATGTTTTAAATGTCAAGTCAATTTTAAGGGGAAAATGGTCCAGAAAAAAATATAGATCTGTGATTTCAGGACACTATTTTTAAACATCTGATTGCTGGTAACTGAAATAATGTTCACACTTCAAGCAATTATGAAGCAGTCCTATGATTTTAAAATTCAGATTGGTACCTTGTAAGGAAAAGTCAACTTTTCTTTTTTATTATTGCCAGATGGCTGGATTTAGAAACTATGAAAAAAGTTTTCATCAAATAATATTTTTACTTTAATAACCCCCTTTTAAAATATTATTTACTTTCTTCATGTTTCCATATTAATTTTTGTTACTTGGTCATTGATTGTAATATTGTTAAGGTTGAATTTGAGCTCTAAACATCTCAAGAAAGTTAATATAACTGTATTTTTTCCCTCCTGTGTGTCAGTTGAATATAGTTGAATTGTTTTTCCCCACAGAGTCACACCTCACACACTAATATTTGTTTGTATTTCTGTTAGCTTTTTTTAAGATCTTTTTTTCAACTAGGCCTTATTCACCACATATTATCCAAAACTGCACTTCATATAAAACCAATAATTTGTAGTGGTGCTTTAAAAAAAAAAAAAAAAAAACTTTTACACCATCAAAAGACTTCCTAGATATATATTAATGTATTTTCACAATGACTGTGGGATCAAGTGGCACTAATTTTCCGTTTGTGTTTGTGTTTGGAAAAATTAGGAAAAAACTGTCAGCATGGAAAAGTATGACTTTGATTTTTTATCACTCAGTATTTCATTGGTTCAAAATGCATTAAAAAAAAAAAAAAAGAAATTCTGCAAATATGTCTTCAAGTTGCTTCTGTAAGGCATTATAAACATCCTTAGACAGAATTTTGTTAAGAATAGAATCACAAAGTAGGAAAAGAATACACATCTCCATAGCTTTTTACCTTAATCATATGAACTTCATCTCATTTTCTCTTTTCATATAAATACACATAATTTCTGCAACTATGGACACTGATTGTAGCAGCAATCTTAAGTGTGTGGTCAGGTCTTAAAAGTCATTCTGCATGTGTACAAGCAGATGAATTCAACCTACAGAAGTTATTTCAATTTCTGACAATCTTGTGTTTCGACCTTTTGATTTACAGTTTAATTGTATAGTACGATTCAGATTTTAACAGTTGAATTGCAAATGTTACATACAGGAGTAGTTTGATGTCCCTTACACTTAAGGAAATAATATTTAAAGCCATGTGTGGTTTCTAGGCTTCATGTCTCTATTTTAGACAATGTAAGCTGTACATATAAGCTTAGTTTATGCAAGTTTATGCAATGCCATGCATTGATGACTATGGTGTCTCAGCAGCAGCTTTCTTGCTTGACCTTCCTTCCTGACCATGCTTCAAAGTGGAGGAGCCACAGGCCACTTGCCTTGGGGACAAGCAGGGCAGGGCTGTGGTAGATCACAGAATCAAATCATAGAATAATAAAATGGTTTAAGTTGGAAGTAAACTTAAAGATCATCTAGCTCTAACCCCTCTGCCATAGGCAGCGACACCTTTCAATAGACCAGGTGGCTCAAAGCCCCATCCTATCTGGCCTTGAACATGTCCAGGGAGGGTGCATCTACAACCTTTCTGGGCAATCTGTGTCAGTGCCTCACCATCCTCACAGAAAATTTTTTTCCTTGCATGTAATCTAAATCTATCCTTTCTCAGTTTAAAGCCATTACCTCTTGTCCTATCACTACATGTCCTTGTGAAAAAAATCCCTCTCCAACATTCTTTTAGGCCCTTTTGGGAACTGGAAGGCTGATGTGCGCAAACCTGCATTTTACTGCATCCTTGGGGCATAGCCAGGTGACCTCAGGCTGAGGGCAGAAGTGGGGCTCCTAATACTTTGGAATGAGAGAGCCAGAATACTTCATTGATGCCCTCAGTGCCTCAACATTTAAAAGCGACAGGAGATGAGTGCCTACCTACCCAGCACCACCACGCTTCTGTCCCAAAGCGTGGTCTTGAATAATTCCTTGTGAACTTCTTTTTATTTTTTGAGAGGATGCTCAATTTGTTTGCATTTATGTGCACAGTAGGTTTTTTCAGCTTCGTGCTGATGATTCAGGTTCAGGTAAATATAATATTCTTATGGAGTCTGTTTTTTAAACACAGCCATGCAAAATAATATCTGATCAGAGACAGAAAACAAGATTTTGTTCATGTTCTCAAAGTTACTTTTGAAATAATAATAAAACGTACAAGTAAGATGAAAATCAGGTTATTTTCTTGTATTCTGGAAAATTTGAAGAATTTAAATATGTACAATTAAAATTAGGAACAATTTAATAACACTTAATTAGTAATTTCCTTTAAAAGTATCCCCAGACACATCATATTTCTGTCTGGTAATGAAATCCTATTACTTGTGAGATAAAATGTGACATCTGATCTGCCATAGCCCTATAAACCAGTTTGCATGGAAAGATATGAAGAAATATTTCTTCCTTTGCAAGGTCAGAAGTTTACAGTTGTAGATTATGAAGGGAAAATGTAAATTGGGTTCTGGCTAGAGCAGGAGAATATTCATTTCTTTTTTACTGAAACACCGTAAAGGATCTCTTCCTGGCTAGGAGTGGTCAATGTATTTCTCTCAGACTTCATTTGAATTAAGAAATTGGAATGAGGAACATATAAACAGCGCATTGCATTAGACAAAATATTATCTCTTTAAAATTCAGTTATCAAAAATAACATTTTTATTCCTTTTCATCAAAATTAATTTAATTTACTTTGATTATATATCACCATTTTTTCTACATAATACAAATTTGTCTATAGATACCTTGTGCTTCACTGATTCCCATTAAAGTTATGGATGCCTTTTTCAAATGCTTTTTCTTTCGAACCAACATTTCCTTTGGAAACCAATGTACTGCTAAACAGTCTATGCCTTGAAATAGTCTGAAAGTGTGCAAAGCAATTCTGAATTATGTTTTACAGCCATTGCAAGAAAATTCCTTAATATGTCAGTTTTAAAAGTCCTTTTCTATTTGTGTTCGAGATTTCATTTTAAGCACATTACTTCAGGTGTGGGTTTGTTGTTTTTTTTTTTTAACAATGTAACCCTTAATAGCTTCAAGAAATAAAACATTTAGCAGATTATTTTGGAATGTAAATAACTAATTCTGACTTCTTTGGTGACATTACAATACAGATAACATTCCATACATCTTTTCTTTTTCCTCTGTAAGATGAAGTTCATTTGGTTTGTTTCTTCTTTAAAGCTGGCCATTGAACCAAGTAACAAAGACTGTATAAATTTTCATTTGTGTTGAACAATACATGGCATACCTAGATACACTTCTTTGACATAGAATACCATTGAATTGTTGCTGTATTGCATTTTTTTATATTTATCAATAAATACCAGAATGTTGTGTGCTACAACTCCTATGCAAAATGTGTAAGCAGCTACTGTTACTTTGAGGAACCCATCAATAAACTAGAAAACTTAATTCACACAGAGCTGTAAAGTTTATATGTAAGTAAGAAAATGAATGCAGTTTGTTCAAAGCCTTTTCTAACTCCTTTTTGCCTTGCTTGAATCTAATTTATTAAAAAAAAAAAAAAGAAATGCTGATGCTATCAGGAGGAAAGAAGTCCAAAATGTCCTTTTTCTTCATTGTCTGAGTTTTGGTTCTTAACTTTTTTTTTTTTTAATGACCATAGTTAAGGAAGAATGCCATAGTATTTCCTACAGTCAAATGATCATCCCCACAGCAATTGAGGAAAAGGAACAGCTATGAAGCACTGGTACTCACAAATTCCCAGCCAAAAATGTTTCTAAGGAAACTGAGCTAAATAAAGTTTGAGACTCTTTCATCAGGGCTACTGTATCAGTCTGTCCTGGGGAGATGGATTTAGTTTCATGGTTTCTTCACTCCATCAGGATGGTAATAGCAGCAGTTTAAGTAATTTTAACATCCAATCTGTGTCACTTTTCACTGAGTCACTTAAAACTGCTTTGGAGATTACTTTTCTTTTGTCCAATGGTGGTTAATTCCCTTAAATCCCAAATCTTCCAACCTTTGAAACACATCAGCTGTACAGAATTAGCCTCTCTAAATCAGTCTCCCTCACACCTCTATATTCTGTCACTCTGTGTATTCGACAAAAATAAGTTCTTCTCCAGAGACATACATTTCCAGATTTCACACCATTTATGTATAAGAATTTGCAGAGAGCCTATTCAGTCCACAAGAGCATTTTCATGGAAGAAAGTATTGACACAGTGGGTTCAATTCATTTGCTCTTGTTGATTCCTTATTTACAAGAAGTCAACATCCATTTGAATTGTTTTGAGATATCCTGCCTGATGTCCACCTATGAGTGCAGAATAGCACATATCTCCTGTAAGCTCTTTGTCAGATATGTCACTTTCATTTAAATGTCTCAGGGCATGTCAAATTGCACTAGACACCTTCATTTACAGACAGAATCAAACACCCAACTTCAGCAAATCATATTTCTGTGGCACTTGGACAAATGTTTAAAGTTAAACATAGCTTCAGGGCACCTCTGAACATGGAAGGTATCCCTGCACTGCTGGAGTCTGTTCACTAAAACCCTTGATTCGTTCTCAGACAATTGATAAAATGAGCACCAAAATATCTATTTGAGACTTTTTTCAGGAAAAGCAACATAATTTTCTTAAATCTACAATGTAGAAGTAAATCATACAAATCACAGTGCAGAAAATGTACCCAAAAGTAAGAAATGAGATTGTGTGATCTAATAATGAGGACATGAAACTATTCACAAGTAGTTATTGGTTTTGTTCATTTCAAAACGCTAGTAGAAATAAGTAGATAGATATTCCATTTTTAGAAGTTCTCTCATTTGCTATAATTGCTTAGTAGAGTGTTATTCTCTATTGCTTTTTTTTTTTTTTTTTTAATTACATGGTTTACTTTGCTGCCCTGGTTTTGGAGCAGAATTGCTAGGCTAGCAAAAAAAAAAACCCAAATCAAACCTGAAATCAAACTGAACAACAAAAAAAACCCTTCAATATATTTAATTCATATTTTGTTTCCAATTAACTATTTATTCTTGTACTGATGTTGATGTCATTTTATAATGTGGAAAATGGAAATAATATCCAGTAAGAATGGTGGGTTGCAGTCTCAGAATTTCTACCTTTACTGTTGCAACTTTGAAAGAGTATATAGATCACCAACATGTGGTTTTTAAAACTGCATCTGGCTGGCTGAGTTTCAACACAGTTTTGCTGACACTTAGTCCTATGATATCCTATGTAATAGGTTTTATTTGTTTTTCTAATGAATAAAATATAGAGAACAGTGCAGCACTGCAGTGATGTAGGTTTCAGATATTTTAATCAGAATCCAAGGTAACAAAGGATCAATAAACAAACTTTTTTTTTTTCAATCACATTAGAGCAAACTTCACAGCTACATCCTTCAATTCTCAAAATTTTATGACAGTTATTTTAATTTATTTCATATCTAGTAGTTTTGAATTTCCTGAAATGGAAACTAAGGATTANTTTTTTTTTTTTTTTTTTAATTACATGGTTTACTTTGCTGCCCTGGTTTTGGAGCAGAATTGCTAGGCTAGCAAAAAAAAAAACCCAAATCAAACCTGAAATCAAACTGAACAACAAAAAAAACCCTTCAATATATTTAATTCATATTTTGTTTCCAATTAACTATTTATTCTTGTACTGATGTTGATGTCATTTTATAATGTGGAAAATGGAAATAATATCCAGTAAGAATGGTGGGTTGCAGTCTCAGAATTTCTACCTTTACTGTTGCAACTTTGAAAGAGTATATAGATCACCAACATGTGGTTTTTAAAACTGCATCTGGCTGGCTGAGTTTCAACACAGTTTTGCTGACACTTAGTCCTATGATATCCTATGTAATAGGTTTTATTTGTTTTTCTAATGAATAAAATATAGAGAACAGTGCAGCACTGCAGTGATGTAGGTTTCAGATATTTTAATCAGAATCCAAGGTAACAAAGGATCAATAAACAAACTTTTTTTTTTTTCAATCACATTAGAGCAAACTTCACAGCTACATCCTTCAATTCTCAAAATTTTATGACAGTTATTTTAATTTATTTCATATCTAGTAGTTTTGAATTTCCTGAAATGGAAACTAAGGATTAGTTTTCTATTCTTTTCCCTTTGGACACAATTTTATGGTATGTCTAATGTTTACATTAGATTGCACTAGATAAGAACTGTGCTTGTCTAATTATCACATTTATTATTTTAATTTTGCTTTCCCCAGTTGGTTTAGGAAAACTGTATAACTTATTAAAGGAATGCAGTAAGAGCTGCACAGACTTCATTTTAAAAAAAGTGTGTAATGATATTATTCTCAAGTCAAAAACAACCACTGATTTTAAATTATTGTGTTTTTAATCAGATGTCTATTTTGCCATGTACCTAAATTAATTACACTCATGATAAGTATATTGTTCATTATGATTTTTATTTGCTTGTCTCTATTTTGCAGTTCCCTTCCTTTTTTCAATATATCAATTTTACAACAGGTTCATCTCGTTTTTTCTTATTAGTATGTTTTATTTTTAATTTTTTTTTTCTTTTTTCCCTTTTATGTTTGTGTTTGCCCGCTTCAACGTAGTTTGGATCTATATTGCCTAATGTATCTCCCACAGGACCCATTCTTGAACAGAGGAAAGTTGTTTGGAGGGAGGAGTGACAGAGAGAAACATGTACATAGTGACCATAACGGCCTCTCTCTGTGCCACTCGATTACTTGCTGAAAGGATTGAGCATGGCCAGTGTCAAGAGTAAGGTAGGGAGGTGTGTGCCATGAAGAAGTGGACCCTGGCAAAGGAAAGAGAAAACCTACCAGTCTGATGGTTGGCTTTTTGTTTCCCATCACCCAAGTAAATAATTAAATATTTATTTTAAATGACAATAAATATAGTTAATTTTCCCAAATTCAAATCTACTCTTCTTGGAATCATAACTGGTACGTGATATCCTCATCACTGTCTTGATCATCGAGACTTTTCATTCCTTTTCTTTCTGTTTTCTCCACCACTCCAGTCTTCTTTGGAGAAGCTGGGTGGGAGTTTATCTGTTGCCCAAGGCTAATCAATCATACAATGTCAGCTCATGATGTGCATAAGGTTTTTTTTTCTGCATCTTGCAGAATAAATTGTACTAAAACTTCATCTCAGATACAAGCACTAAAATCTCTGCACTATTCTGGAAAAACCCAGATGGAAATACCTCTACTTCTGGAAATATCCAACCTTAAACCAGATAAGAACTGATCCAACATACTAAAGTTTATAAATTTCCATTTATTTTATTTTCTCTTTCCCTCCTTCTTCCTATTTCTTTCTCATTTTCTTTTAGTTTTTTTTCTTCTACTTTCATCCTTTTCCTATGTCTTTTGTATCATGAATGAAATATTTGAACTAAATTTTACCCCTCTTGTCCAACACATTGAACAAGATTTTATTTGTATATTCAATAAATAACATATTTAAACAAGTGTCACTGTAGTCTCAATAGACATTATGTAACTATGTTATTATATAACAATTGAGATCTGGTCAATAATTCATGATACCTAATGGAGCTTTTGCCTTTGTATGTAACCAAACGGTACATTAAATTATTGTGTTCAGATTGAGGTCCTCTAAATAATAAAGTGGGATGTTTTTTAATCGTTCTATGATGTAGTTTAATAAAATCAATGTTATTAATCTTGTTTAAGTTAATATAGCTCACTAATATCATAGAATCATAGAATGATAGGGTTGGAAGAGACCTTTAGAAATCATCTAGTCTAAACCCCCTGTAGAAACAGCTTCACCTAGATCAGGTCACATAGGAACATGTCCAGGCGAGTCTTGAAGACCTTTAAGGAAGGAGACTCCACAACTCCTCTGGGCAACCTGTGCCAGTAAAATGTCACAGTAAAATAGATTTTTCTTAAATTTAAGTGGAACTACACCTCTTTGGATATTTTTTCAAATAATAAGAAAAAAATGAAAATGAACTTCTAGTGTTTACAACATAGTAGACCTTTTTCCTTCCATTTTTTCCCTTGTGATACATGTTGTAACATGTGAAACTAGTTATTTTTGCTATTAAAGCAATAAACACAACAGAATATAACATATTTACATAAAATATCAGATGCCCAACAGATCAGTGAAACAGATGATAGTTTATTATCAATGGCATTACCTGAATTGGTTCTTGATGTCATAGCGTGATCAGTATGGTTTGAGTATGCAATGGCATAATGTACTGGCAATTCTGAGGACAGCGATCTTCATAAATCCCAGATAGAAAATACTATGCCAAATAATCATAAATCTTGATAAAGATTGGTAGAGCATTATTGTGTTTCAGCAACAATATAACAACAACAACAAATAAATATTCATTGTTGTCCATGAAAGTAGAGCTAGAAATCTATTGAAAAACAATACATTTATATATACTGTCTCAGATGATTTGAAAGAAGTATAGGGAACTACAAAATGAAATTTACCATTAATCCATCAAAGGAACATTTTTTTGTGCCTGTAATTATTTGGGACAGATTTTTATAATGAAGATATGTTTCAACCATTTTTCCTTTGTTCTTTCATGATTTGCAGTTTTCATTGTGTTATCTTTGCAATGCGAATTTGTTCAGTCCAAGATCTCGCTATAGAAAATGTAAGCAGATATCTCTAAGGAATAATGAACTGAAACACAGTTGGTATAAACACATTTGGTGCTGACACCCAAATGAGTGGTATGTGGGCAGCAAATTAAACACCAGCTTGCAAAGCAAAATGGTAGTATAACAGAGCAGGGAGGTGATCATCTATTTCCATATGGCTCTGCTGAGACCACGCGTACAATCCTGAATGCAGTATTTTTCTGGATGTTTCAATATCAGGGTGATACTGACTAATTGAATCTCTAGTCTAAAACCTATTTGTTAATTTAATGTAAGGTCTTTCGGAAACTTTCATGGGATACGCCCTTATTTATTTTTGTCAGCAATATTCCATATTACCCTTATGCTTGCATTCCACAGTGGCTACTTTTACTCTGTGTACTTTTCACTAGTCCACTGAATAGTGACAACATGTTTAAATAGTTTAAGAAATGTTTTCTTTTAAAAATGAAGTGGCTATTTCAGAAAAGATACTTTTAATTAAAGACATAACGTTTTTAGTAGAATTCATATGAAGACTTTTACAAAACACAAACCCCTCTGCTTTTTGCTCAATATGGAAACACAAAAGACCCTAGTTATGAGTTTCCTTTTTTTTTTTTTCCCTTTAAGTGCTATGCTTTGCAAACTGGGACAAAATTGGGGAAAATGGTAATTCACTTACAGTGACCTTCACTTGTAGAGAATTTTGACATCTGTATTTGGGTTTACTCTACATATATGTAAGTGGTTTTCAGGCTATTTTGACATATCAATAGCTGTTGTTTTTGTAATACAATATACAGTGATCTCTAAAGTGGAAGAGTAAACTAAGTCCTGTTCTATTTCATGGAATTTTTATTCTTCTCCTAGGCCAAGAGGGTGTATAGTCATTACTTTAGAAGCTCACCACAACTTTGATGACATATTTGTGTCAGGATGTTTGTACTGTGAGAACAAAACAAAGTAGCCAGATTAGGGATTATCCTATTTCCCTCTTCTAAGAACAGAGTTGTTTGATTGTTAGGTTTGTTTTTAACAATAGTAAGGTTCTCTTTATTGTTGTTGCATCTAATTCTCAATCAAGGGTAGATTTACTCCACTCATCAATTGGTGGGAGGTAAGGTATGACCAATGTAAGGTCTGCCTGCAAACAAGAGGAGATACAAGATTGAGCTAGGGATATAAATACCAAAGTTCAAAAGAAATTATCTTTCTTTATAACATAATGTGTCCATTTTCTTACCATGAACGTAAAACATGATACTCAAGCCAAAACACAAGTTTATGTTCCAGTGAACGCCTTGTGGTCTTAGCTGCCAATTCATGACATAGAAAAAATATTTTAAAGTAATACCTATCTCTTTTACAGGCACCCTGTGAAGGGAAGTTGAGTAATATTTCTTGAAGGAAAAGCAATGTTTACAACATTATAGAAATTAGAGGATCGCCAAATGTACTTGTGCTCTAAGGCCAGAAAATACTTGGATGTTTATATTGTAAATATTTGAATATTCAGTGGTAGAAATATACATATTTTATTAGTTTGTCAAGGAAAAAAAGGAAAAAAAAATACTATTTCCAGTCCCAAATCCTGCAAATATTTGCATACCTGAAATCAAAGATGTAAGGAACATTACTAATATCACAGAATTACTTTACATATTATGCTAGATATTGAAGCATTTGCATGATTGACATTTTAAATTGCATTGTTAAACAACAGATTTTAATTAGAATATGCAGATTAAAAACAAAATTGCATTGTGCTTGCATTATGTGAGGTAATGTTAGCAATCACCGCAGTTGCAGGCAAATTGGATCCTTCTACTAAAGAAATGGCCAAACCAATACAAGCAAAAGCAATTGATCACAGAATTGTTAGATTTGGAAAAGAACTTTAAGATCATCCAGCCACTAACCTGACACTGCCAGGGCCATCACAATATGTAATTTTATTCATGTTGCAATAAATCTTGGAACTCTGTAAAGTTTTTTTAACAGATTTTTTCATTGTTTTATATCTCATTGTTGAAGTATCAACATTCTCTCAAGAACATAGACAAACTGACTTTATTGATTTACCATAAGACAGTAGCAATACTTCACAGAATCACAGAATCACTTAAATATGTTTGCTTAGCACAAAATATGCAATGTATTTTTATCTTTGTTATATGAAGCTCCTGTCCTTTTAGTGTAAAATACTATGCCTTACTGAAACAATACACTTCTAGTTCTATTACAGGTAAATTTTGCCAGATTAAGTATTTTAAATATGTGAGGGTTTGATTTTATTTCCATAAAGTGCATCTACTGATTTTAGTACTATATTTGATCTACTTAGTTTAGAGGTTCCTCCTACAGTTTAGGTAGTATGATAGACAGTCTCTTTTCGGCAATGTGATGTTGATCATACTGGTTTACTGTTATTTTGTGAACTTTGATAACATTGCAGTCAGAATGGTCAAGATCTCCAGTTCTTTTCAACATACTGTGAAAAACTTTAGTATAGAAGTGAAGGACTTGACGACTTTGACTTATTTCATCCTGCTGGCAAGAAAATTGGTTCAGCCAGTTATCATATATAAGATTTTAGTGGGCAAAGCAGTCATTAACCAAATAACTTTCTCATCAGTAACTTTCTTACATAAACATGCAAGATTTCCCATGAATTTTTTGTATTATTTTTCCTCTAAGAAGTACAGATAGACTCCAAAAAACTCCACCCCAAAACTACAAGAATATCTCTCCATAACTATAAAAGGACCAACAGTAACATGTAATTGCAATTGATTTCCAGACCAGATAGGTATCAAGTGCAACTGCGTACATATTTGGGTTATTTATGCAGTCTTAAGAGAGTTCATGATCATACCTGACCTTACGAAGTTCCAGTGTTTTTCTTGAATTAATACTATGAAAGAACCATGCTGGCCTCAAGCTAAGCATCAGATTCTATCACTTTTTTTTTTTTTCACAGTCTTTTCTAAACAAAGCATATCTGAAACAGATTGAACTTCACATTTGCAACTTTCACAAATCTGTTAATAATTAGATGATTGTGGTAAACAGGATCTATGGTTTGGAGCACATAGGCTGCATATCTCTGCAGGATGGAGACTAGCAATGAGAGAAAAATCAAGACTGATTGCTAGGTTTCTTCCCATAAGGATGAGTAAAGTATTAAACCTAGTTACAACAACTGTGCTGAAATTAAAGTGTTATCTAAAGCAGTGAAATAATATAGACATCTGTATTTTAGTTTTTACTTGAAAGAGTTACTGGAGTCTAGTCCTATTGTGTGTTCAGAAGTAGTTTAATAGTTTAGTATTTCTTTCATTCTTGCTTTTATTGGTATTTTATATTATTCTGAATATTGCATTGATTTAAAAGTTGGTGTTAATTTCATTTGTGATGAATACTTGCCTTTAGAAATAAATCTCCCCTTAAAAATATGTGGTTTTTCTCTCTTTTTTTAATATTAAACAAAATCATTATTAGACTTATCTTTTAAAATTTGTTTTTAAGAAATAATTTGCAAGTTCAGATACTCTGCTTAAAAGTTAATAGGACCTGCTTCTGCAGTGGGGTTGGACAAGATGATCGCTAAAGGTCCCTTCCAACCTGACCATCTGTGATTCTATGATTCTATGAAAATTGAGCACATTGATAGTACCTGTCGCAACCATATAGTGTTGTGGAAAATTGAGATGCAGCTTGGAGGACATTGACTTACTACTAATGTCATTTAAATGAAGCCTGTACTGGATTAGTGAATGTTAGGATCCAAACCAACAACTCTGGGAAAAAAATAGGGTGTGTATATCACCAGTTTAACTTTTTAGAAAGTTTCTTTAAAGAGGAAATATTAAGCTAGACAATCTCATTATATTATTCGAATTACATGATAAGACAATGAGGTAAGCAAATGGCAACATATTTTCAAGATGTAATATCCTTTTGACAAAACTAGATCATCATCTATTTAACATAAAGTTCACAACATTTGGAAAGAGAATGAGAACTTGCCATTTCATGTAGAAACATTTAAGTACTAAATAACTGTATTAGTTCAGATATATGACTAAGATCTTTCCTGATTATGCCAAAGATTTTTCTACAGGAGTGGCAGTTGTCTTGACACGCAGGCACAATTGCACAAAAGGTCAAAGTTATAGTACAAAAATCCCTGAAGGATCAATTTCAACTGCATAATATGGCTATGTAGGGCAAGAAGAGATCCTCATTTTAAATATTTGTAGAATTAGGTTGACACATTCAGCATGGAAAAAAACTCTATAAATCTGTTAGGACAAATCAAAATTGTGTTGAGAGTGGGTTAAAATGTTGGAATCAGGCATCAACAGTAGATTTCTAGCAGTCACCCTTGTGCATATTGCTTACTACCAAAACATAATCATATTCTCATGTGCAGTCAGTAAATTTTCTCAGGTTCTTTCAGTCATTAGCTAGACCCGACTCTGCAATATGTACATGTTTTCTATCTTGAGTCCTGTGCACAAAGAAAATATAGGGCAAGATATGCATAGCATAAGATAATCGGTGGCTCAAGACAAAACAGAGAGATAGAAAAAATATTATTCTGGTTTTTTTTTAGCTGGAAGACATTTCAAGGTTGAGTGGCCATCATAGACCGAATTAGTTACATGGACATATCCACCTCCAATGACAACTTGGCTTTTACTTGGCTTCATTATTGTAAATTCAGTATAAACATGAAAAAAACAGTGATGATTGACAAGTTGTCAATCAGGTCTGATCAGTGATATCCGAATACAGACAAGGCTTCTACTAAGCATGAAGTCTTCTGGTACATTTGATCAAGATTCTGCTATAGTATTATTTTCATTTTTTACTGTTCTAAATTTGCCAGTGTTAATTTTCACATGGTTACATACAAATTTTTGTTGTGAACAAAGGTAACATAGTTTATACATAAAGATGAGAATTTATTGTTACTCCAAAAAAATATATAGTCACCCAAGCAAAATAAATCAACAATCAGGTGTAACTATTATTAATCTAATTATGACAATACTAGCACTTACAGTCCAAATGATCTTATTGTTAATGAAAAATATACATATTATATATATATATATACACACATATATATACACCTAGTATCTGCACCTCTGTTTTGTTGGGTTCATATTTCCATGTTCCTTTGGGTCCCATTTTCAATGTTAGCACTCTTCAAGAAGAGGATATGGAAGGGAATCATGGTAAGTTACAAAATCCTGAGTTCTTTGCTAGGTAGTATTGCATTGGTATGATGGTAGTAGTGGGTTTCTTATTTCTTAACCTGGGTCAGTATTTTTTTATATGGTTTCTCTAACATTTGCTTAACATTTTTCAGTTGCCTTTGCTTCTTTGAAAGCATTTTTACCTGACTACCAAGGTTGCCTTCCTTTGATGACAGTTCTCTACTGTGATTTCAGTTCACAGTTTGAAGCCTCTGGTATAATTATGTGTATGTGAGCACACTGCCACAACGCAGTTATAGCTAGGGTCACAGGTAGTTCACTCTTTATAGAATGCTTAATTTTAATATCTATTATTTAACAATAGATGTCATGCCACACAATTACATAGAGCTAAAGGGAATTTCGGCAATAGTTACCTAACCACCAAACAATCATCGCAGCTGGAGTAAACTGAAATCAGCTCAGGCTAAAAGTGACTCCAACAAGTCCTGAAATCTTCACTGCCACAGCAATGCAGTCTACAGCCTTTTATTAGCAAGTCACAATTATAATTGCTAGGTTAAACAAAGAACAGAATTTTTAACAAGATAGAGAATAACAACATAGGTTCTTCCCTGAGAGTGATCAGTCACTAGAACAGGGAAGTGGTCACAGTACAAAGCCTGTCAGAATTCTAAGTGTCTGGATGATGCTCTTAGTCATATGATTTCACTTTAGATAGTTCTGAGAGGATTAAGGAGATAGATTCTATGATCCTAATGAGTCTTATCCAACTTGAGATATTCTACAGTCCTATTAAAATAATAATTTAAATAAGAAAATTGAATTTATTTTACTTCTATTTATTAAAAATTCTGTGTTCTTTATTGGAAAGCAGATTAAAATTTGCATCTTTCATCTATTCAGACTCCAACTAAAGCAGAGAAATTCAAAATAGCAGGGCAAGAAATGATCTGGCATCATTTTCCTGTCTTCTCCTACACAGTAAAGCTGAGGGCCTCCTCCTTGGTAATCTATCATTCCATTAATTCTTTTTCCGCTTAGAGTTACTCTAACTATTGGCTTTTTTTCTCAGAACACAGGTTTTTCTTAGTTAATATTTCACATTAGAAGCTCTTTAGCTTTACTTAGTACGATGGGTTTAGTTTATGCTCTAGAATTTACTACAGTTGATTGTGGTGGCTTTACGTTACAGAGTGTAGCAAATTTAGACTATCAACATTTAGATTAAAAATTATTTGGTAAGTGGTAACAAAAACAATATGTTGATTAGTGTCAGTATCTTCAGTTTGGTGTATTTTTAAATACACTCTGCAGTATGTTTACCTGAATATTAGAGACAGGCAAGCAAAAAAGTGTATTTGAAATATTACTCATGGTTATGCTTTAGACAGTGAGGCATTGACTACAATATTGAGCAAACAACAAAAACACTATGTTTCCATCCCTGATCATTTATTTTATTACATATATTTTATTATAATTAAAGATACAGCTTCTGTTTATTTCAATATAATTTTTTTCATTTTTATACCTGGGATTTTATGTCTACACAACCAGTAAGTACAGCAATGTCAAAGATTTCTAATCTTTAACTTGGCAATCATAGCTAGAGAAGAAGGCAAAGTTGTCTGGAGCTGGTTGGAAAGATCTTTACATTACTCAAGCTACAGGAACATAAACCAATAGATTATTCACTATATTTTCTTTCCTATCTGTTCT